>JAULBS010140942.1:0-27442 GCA_032355785.1 Symmetromphalus regularis | reverse complement strand
TTTTCATGGTCTTAGTGTGTTTCGTTAACATATTGTGTATACGTTTTGATATAATTGATTTGTTTGTATATATGTTTTAAAAAAAATGTATAAATGTTTCAATTAACCATAGTATGACCCCCAATAGCCGATAGTTACTTTTGTGCTGGAGGGTCGTTAAATAAATAAATAAAATAAAAAAAATGAACAGAACTGTATAATTGTGATTGATGTTGTATTTACAGGTGCCAATGAAGACTTAGACAAGGCTGTTGAACTGAGCCATGGTCATGGTAAAGTAGCATGCCAAGCACACACACAAAGGGCAATCATTCGACGACTTGAGGGTGAGAAAATAACTACTGTAAATTATCTACATATTAAATACTGGCCAGTTTTAAGAAACAAACATTTACAAGATCTTGTACAAATTTAACTTCCTTGTACAAAACATGATAGACAGTTATTTATGTAGAATCAAACTGGATTATATGACCTTTCCATTTGGTAAAACAAAATATTTTGGATAAATTGAATAGTGGAATGATTATTAGAGATGAGAGTTCAGATTTGAAGTTTTATGAGTACCGGTATTTTCGTACAAAAATTTGAATGGTCATTTTATAATGGCTTGTTTGCTAAATTATAGTTTCCCCAATAGCCAATATTTATTTTTATACAATAAATAAATAAATTATATAGTTTAGCACAGAAAGTACCAGTTCAATTGCTAATTAAACATTTTGACAGATGAGTAAAAAAAACCTTCCTCTTTCTGACTTTTTCTTTATACTTTATTTCAGCAATTTAAAATTAGTGAAAAAAAGTTGTAGTGAAAAAGAGATCGTCATGTTTTGGTTAGTGGATTACAATTTGAAGTGAAGTTAGTGTTATTAAATATCGTGCTGTAGGCAGACAGATTAGTAAAAGGCCCAAAGGGCTAGCAACATGTTTTTCATTTGAACAGTATAATAATCAATTATATTCAATTTTTCAGTTCTACACACCTCATAAGTCATGATTCTGTATGTTTGCTAAATGACATGGTCATCTTTTTTCTATTTCCTAGGTGACAATGAAAGTTCACTGGAGGACTTCAAAATGGCTGCTAAATTGGGCAGTAAGTTTGCCAAGCAACAGCTAGTACTTTTGAACCCATATGCAGCCCTCTGCAATCAGATGTTACAGGAAGTCATGACACAGAGAGATGAACTTTAACGTCATGGGAGATTTGGGAATTTGTAAAGTCTGTCAAGACATGGTTTTAATGAATTTAATTTTTTTTAAAGGGTATGTGTATTGAAAGTACTCATTCATTGATTATCGGAAAGGAAATTGGTTGATAAGAGTCAGAGGTATGGAGCACGTAACCTTTTCCCATGAATATCTACCTATGTATGATCAGTGGTAGATTGAAAAGGGGTGGGGACATTAATGTGTAGATTTAGATGAGTTTTTAAATTTAAATGTTTTTGTATTTTTGATGTTTGAAATTATCTGCCTTGAACTAAAATATATACTTTTGTTCATTTTTATTTTATTACTTTGTTTTAGAATTATTATTTTTACTGTTGGTCAAATGAATAAAATTACCAAATAATTTTAATTTCAAAAGGGTGAAAGTAGGAAAAAATGCATCCAAGATGGTGCAGTTTATTTTGATGATATGGATATTTTTAGTGTATACTTCTTATGTAATGTGGAGTTTAAAACCAACTTCTTGAAGTCAAATTTTATTTCAATTTAATTATTTTAATGTTTTTATCTGTAAATCAGGTAATAAAAATAAAATGCCTTACTAGATAGTTGTGACAGATTCCGATTCACTTAAGTCTCGACTTTACCTGCCAATTTCCCTTCCCAGTCTTCCATTTTAATTTAATTATAAAGTTACTGTTATAAACAGAAATATGGTGAAGGTTAATTTTTATTGATGAATGTAGTTTAATTTCTGTAATTATTTTAAAATGTTTTTAAAAGATATTTATAATCCAGAAATCAACACTTTTATAATTTAACTTTTTTTTATTGTATCATGGTAATGTTAATATTTTCTGTCTCAGTTTAATCAGTATGTTTGGTGTTATACTCATATTTACATTCCATTTCAACCAGAATCAACTGTTGAAGAGAATATTTTTATTATTTAAAATATTCCATGGTTTTTTGTGCCTGATGTATGCAATTATTGTCATTCCATCAGTGGTTCGTCTTATCTCACTCGAACATAAATAACAAGACATCTTCTTGTGTGGGTAGATGTCACAGGTTGGGTTTTGTCAGTATTTCATAATAGTTGCAGCTTTAAAGAATTTTAATAAATTCTGTTTTATTCATAATGTTTACTCCGGTCTTCATTTGGCAGCTATTGGAGTAATATTATATTTTGTTACAATGAATTTTGTTTTAAAGTATGTTTATGAAATTATTCTTTATGTGGCAGATTTCTACTTGAAGAGGTGTTTTGTTAAGTGGAGATAAGTAAATAAATGGCATGTTTGATGTACTGTGCAAAGTGTTTATCCTTAAACGTTTTATATTATTTGACATAATAAACTGGGATATCTCAAATCTTGATGTAAGTTTTGTAAAACACTTCTTCAGTTATTCAAGACTTCTAATAGTTCACATTTTAAAAATAATTTTTACTCCTGTTTTGTTTTAAAGCTTGTTTATTGAATTGTTATTTTTGAGGCAGTTTATCGTGTACATTTTGTACAACACCGTTTTGTTAATCTTTATTCCCGATTCCATCAGGCAGCTATTTGAATAATATATTGAAATATTTTATTATGATTTTGTTTTAAAACATGTTTATGAAAATGTTTGTACATCATCTGTTTTACCCCCGTCTTCATCTGACTGCTAATGGAGTAATATTGTATTCAAGAAAATAAAAACCTAAAATTTGAAAGGCCGTTCATTTTTTAAATTAGTTTTTTTATCAATAACTTTTAGCTAACAAATATTCTGTTTTTGTATATTGAAAGTTTTTAGACAAAACATTTTTCATAATGGTTAGCTGGTTTGAATTGCCATATCTATGCCTTACAAAATATTCACCAATTCTATTAATACTACTCAAATGGTATACTTATATGACTAGAAAAGAAAACAACTTGTTCCACGTATGTACATACGTACACAAAAGCAGTTTATTGCTGAGTACACAATAAAAGATAGGCTACACAGTTAACCAATTACTTTCTAAAGTGATGGAATAGGCTACACAGTTAACCAATTAGTTCTAAAGTGATGGAATAATTCAGCTATCAACATTAAACATTATAGTCTATTTAATAATATGTCAATGCTATCAACAAACTTGTGACATGCAAGAGAAACTGTGGTTAGATACAAAGATACACATGTAGTATTACCCGAAAGCTTGGTTCCACAAATGAAATAATAGATGAACATAAAGAGTTATAACATTATTATGATAGCAACATATGTTATGTGCGAACTAATAATAATAGAAACTTTATGAATATTTTCACTAGCTTTGTGGAAGTTTACTAAAACATTTACAACTCCCAACTTCACTGGTTCCTACTTTATTTGTTAAAACCATTTAAATGACAAAAAATACAAGATGTACGCCTGTACTGTCCAAAGGGACTAGTGTCCATAAAAATGTACTTGACCCCAACAATTTCAACTTGCCTTTGGCAAGAGGGCAACTGTCAATTTCTACCCATGTAGCCAAATGCTTTGTGAATGTTCATCTCCAGTCCAGGGCCCAAATTCATAAAAGGTTGCTAACTTGGCTACTAGATGATAGCAAGCTTCTAAATGTCTAGTTCACTGCTACAGAGAAAGTAACTAAAATGCAATTCATAAAAGCTTGTTAATATTGTTGGTACTTTGTTGACAACTAAGAATGTTGGCATGTATCCAATGCACAACTAACGTCAATTTCTTGACAGACATATCACTTGTTTTACAGACTCATCAATTTCAAGCAGGGCTGGCACAGCTGGGAGGGTGCAATGAGACATTTTACCACCCCCCTTCCCATAATCTGTGGCACCCTTTTTGGCGACAATAGGATTTGGAAGTGGTACATTTATTATGTTTTAGGTGTCCTTCAAATAACTGATGGTGCCCCTATTCACCCCACCCCCAATATTTAAATGGCTGTGCCGGCACTGATGTAATGTGAATTTAATTTTCAGTTTCTGAAAATCACATTTAATGCAATTACAATGGATAATGTGATTGTTTTTGTTTTTTTTAAAGGCTGAAAACCCAGTTACAAAACGAAAATGTATTCACTGTAGAAAAGTATGAAAAAGTTTAAGGACATTATCAATGCACCATAAAAAAAAGACTGTAATACAAATAAAAAGGAGGCTTGGAAAATTATCAAGACCCCAAAATAGGGCTCGATTCCTCAAGGTTACTTGAAGCATAGAACATTTAAAATTATAATTATCAAAATTCAAATCAGAATCGCGTGAACACGTATTAGAGAGTGAAAAGCAGAGGAAGCAAACAGGAGGGAAAACCCCACCTGATGTCATCGACACTTACCAGAAAATCATATATATGTCATAACACGCACATACACGTGTGTATATGTGTATTATATTTCTGTTTTTAATTTGTAACAAATCATTTATGATTTATTTATTTCAATTCATGCATTACATGGTAGGATTCATTAAAATGGCTAATACCATTGTATATTCTACATAATATCTGAGATTGAGGATATGCCTGCCGAAGGACCAAGAAATTCTGAATCCACCCAGTTTACTTCAATTTTAACATCAGCGCCTTCAACAATATCGACTGAAAATACACATTTTGATGATTTGGTGGAGTAGGAGAAAAAAACTATAAAATATTAAGCAAACTAACTTCCTTCTAAAATAAGAGGAATTGAAACTTGAAATAAAACGGTCAAATATTTTTTTTTTAAACAAACTATCACAATGGAAATGCCCAAAACATTAAAATTTGAGTTTCAAATTAATGGAATAAAGATGTTAAAAGATAAATATCTTAAGTTTACATTTATTCATTTGTCAATTTGGTTTCATGCTAAATGCCCAAGGCAACTTTATTCCCACACAAGAAAATATGTAATGTTTCACAAGTTATTCACCAATAAACCCATCTCTAAAAATACACTCCCGTCGTATTGCATGTCACATCTCTGTCAGCTGTAATAATCTTTGTGCCATCTACGCAGCCTGACATCTAACAAATGAGTAGTAGCTTGCAAGTAATTTAGAGCTACTCCCGATCAACTCTAGACTTAGCAAAGAACTTAGAAGCTTGCTAACATTAATTTTTTATATGTAAAATCAGAAACAGATATGCAGTGACATGCATTTTGGCTGAATGGGAATAAAAACAAATATAAAAAAATCCATTTTAGTCATTTTTATTTAAATTTTATCACCAATTGCATTAGAACCAATGATGTTTTTGGGAGAGAATACATTTGATTTTTACTTTGCCCAACAACTAGGTTACTTTGTTTCAAACGTTAGAAAGATAAAAAAAAAAAAAAGGTTTGGCCTAAACAAACATATATTTCATATGAGGTGTTCTGACATTAAACGATTGTTATTCATGACTTTCTGACGTTCTTTCTATCTAATCGCACATTTAAAACCAGTGTCAAGTGTCACATGTACCTGATTTTATTTCAACAACATTGTCAAATGAATGTCACAAAGATATAAAATGGGGAAAAAATCAATAATCTTAACAATCATAATCCTACTTCCATGTAAGCTGTTGCCATTGCTAAATCTATGAGGCATTTACCTGTATATAAACAGATATGCAAACTGATTTTCTCACAAAATATTTGAACACAGGGTTGTCTGGAATGTTGTATTTTATAACATGTTTAATACTGACTGAGTGGATAAATATGAAAAAGTTAGATGCTTGTACAAATACAGTATCTCCTGAAAATGATGGTGTCTAAATACAAATGGACTGCTATTTTAGCATCCCGAGTCATAGGCCTATTTTTTTTCAGATACGTCTAGAACAGAAATTTCTATTGGAGGCCTGACCCGTAATCAAACATCTAATATTTGAAGGAAATTCTTGATAGAAAGTGCTGGTTACCAGTTATTTTGGTAGTGCATTTCTTCAATTATGGTCAAGTGTCCACTATTCGTGCCTGTTGTCTTTTCGTGCCCTTTACGAAAACTGTGATATCTCGCGTGCTCACGAGCTCCGGAAGCAGTTCTCGCTGCATTACCAAACATTAAGCATCAACAAAATTACAGGGTGCTCTAAAATTAAAAATGCGATATAAATAGGTAAATAATACTATGATGAATTTAAGTCTGGAAAATTGGACTAATACCAAAAATCAGCTTTCTAAAATAGACAAAATTTTGCAGAAAAGTTATCCAATTAATTCTCTGAGCAGTTCGTCTGCGTTCTTGACTTCCATTACTACCTTGTGACGTCAAATAAAAAATATTTGAAGCCAACTCTAAAAAAAAAAAATTCATGTTTCAATGAATAGGGGTAAAATGTCTTCTGTTATTGGAACATAAAATGATTGGGTTACACGTATGCATTTCTAATCAAAAATAATAATGTGGTTTTTTTTGCTGTTTTTTGTTTATTATTAGTGTTATTATAGGTGATATATATTTTTTGTCATCACTGTTCGTAAGATCAACCAAATTAACAATAAACTGACACATTATTATTAGGTCGTTTCTGTGTTGCAGTGTTAATAGTTCAAATGTTAATGGTTTTTGATTTGTTACTGCAGTTATTATCTCATTGAATTTTGATGACAATTCTTTAACAATGTTAAATTTAAAGGAAAAAAACCCCCATGTTATTCAGAACTCCTGAACAATCCTTAATGTTAATAGCGAGGCCTACACTGGTTTTTGTAGAAACCACGAAAAGAGAACTCTCATCTTCTGTCGTGGTAGATTTCACCGAATGTTTTCAACCAGCATTTTTAACAATAAATACAACTTTGTGCTTCCTTTCAGATATATGTAAAATAATGGTAAATGGCCAGTTGATAAGGTTTGTAAACATTTATTTATTTTGTCGTTCTTGGTAGACATCCTGGCGTAACTGTTATGGGCCACGAAAAGTGGACTCTACACTGTACTATTACTTTCAAACACATGACTGAACCTCATTGTACTAAGGATTTATGGCATTAAAAATAAATGGAATGCAACCCAGGTTGCATCTGGAAACAAAGCAACAGGCCTGCTTAGCTGTCTGCTATATACTAAGAATTATGCAAGTATCTATGTGCCAGAGAAAACTATCGGATACATACAAATTTATGTTTACACACATTTACTGTCTATATAATTTAATGTCTAAATAAGCAATCTAATTCTATCTACATAAACAACATATTACATTTCACAGTCACCAGTATATATAACAAATGGAATCTGCTGGAAGATGCAACTATTGACAATTATTTCTATCACATTAATATTAAGAGACATCAGCATTTCAATTAAATACCACTTTTATAAACCAACATAATTTCAAGATTATAAGTATTGTGGTAACTGATTCAATTACTTAATGCTCTTTATTCAAACAAAATACAAATAGCCCCTTCGGAAAACTGATACTTTTTATGGTAAGCGTCATTACATAAACTGTTCGATTAAAATTTTAAATTCAGATGTAGAAAACAGATTGGAGGAAAGACAACAATAAGTTGAATAACATTAGTATAGAAAGGTAATAAATAACTCTTGTTTTGTTTCAAGAGTATGTTCACTGATAGGAAATAATTAAATATGCCAACATTACCAAGTCTAACATTGTTCCAACAAACAAACTGGCAAAAATTACACATATTCCATAAAAGACGTTGACACAAAAGTTGAAATAGTTGTGTGTCGGGCATTACATAGATTACTCTGGTCTACATCACTAAGTGACAAATATGTCATTACCCGGAACAAAGACATGTTTCTAATGAATCTTTACAGCTTTTTCCTTCCCAAAATAATTCTCAAGCTAAGCTATGTCCACATCCGAATCAGGCTTTCTTATAAAACTATGAAGTCTGGACTTTACCTATACAATTATTATAGTATTTTTAAAGGACTTGATCTTAATCAATTTCAATATAAAAAATTTTTATATGGCATTCATTTTATTTAAGGCTGTAAGTATACATCTTTTAATGCCATCCAATTTGTTTAGTTTGATATATCCTTTAAGTCAAGATTTTAAAGTTTTGTAAATAAGCCTGACAAATTAAGTTACAGAGTGGCAGCACTTTTCATATCATTACACAATGTCCGTTAAGTTTTCCTACAGATGCCTAGCAGTGTTCTTCTCAACACCGAGTCTCGTAGAGCCCACTGCGTCCAATGTAGCGTACCCACTTTATAACATCATGGTCGCTGTAGTTCATCTTAGATTCAAATACTTTCAAATAGCGAACCTTAAACCCAGAGGGTGCAAATGGTACCTAAAATAGAATAAAGGACAATTTGAAAAAAAGGTCAGTTTATTGTTGCTGTTGCTTTGAAAAACATCTAAGAATGGAACATATAACTCTAACTCAATCTGCATATATTAATAGAAAAGTATATTTTTTTAATAATGGTCAGGGGGAAAACAATTCACTGTACTTGATAGTGCTGTTTTTTTATATACTGTAAATCTTTTGTTTATATTAAAAAAAGACCCACCTATTTTAATTTCTGTTTTACATCATATTTAGGGTTGGCAGATGTGTAAAATGATTAATTAAAAAATATTAGACAGATGGTGTTCAAGTAAACTTACTTCAAAGTTCATTGAAATTGGTGGACGAGTCCATTTCTTCTTGTCAGTAGTGTTGAGTAGTTCTATTTCTGCACTGAGCTGGCATTCTTTCATTCCACCCATTCTTTTAATCCTGTAATATCAAACATCTTCAGTTTATAGAACTATTTGCTTGTTGATAAAGGTCAATGGCCGAAACGTTAAGAAAGAGTTGGGTTTTTTAAAAATATTTATATACGTTCTATTCCTGTGGATGTCTGTTAACTGGCTAACATATTCAGTCAAAAGTATGTAACTCAAAATATAGTAGAAAAGGGCCCCTAACAACTTCAAGAAACAAAAAATATAGCTATAATTTCATTTTGAATTTTACCGGCCATTTCATATCCAATGTACAATAACATTTATATTATAATGAGGTCATTTCAATATGTACTCACTTCCATACAATAGTGTTCTAACTATCCTTGTATTAAGTTTAGGGCCAATATGCATGAAGACTGAATAGTACTCCCACAATTTTCTCATAATGTGTAATATCCAGATTTTTGAGGAAAGATTATATACATGATGGACAATGCTCCCAAAAATATTTTTATTTTTTATAAAACAACCAAAGAACAATTTGCCTGTTTCTGTCTGGCAGATGAAAGAAATAGAAGGTATCTGGGTTTGAATGTATTAACTCTTCAGACCTACATTGATATTTCTAAATAATAAAAACATTTAAATAGTTACTCACTTCCATACAATTGCATTCTCACTAGCCTTGTATTTAGCCTTGCCCTTCATACATATGACCTGTACGCCACTCGTGTTCAGTGGAGTAGGAATGCGAACCTGTGCAAAACACAAAACATTCTTAAACAGGAAAGTAAAACTAAAGTTTGTTTAATGGTATCCAAACAGTTGCTGTTAATACCTGGTCTAGAAAAGGTAAATAAATACCATGGCAAACTACAAAAAAGGGATATTTTCTTATTAATACAGCTTATGCAGGGTAGGGAAATAAAAGCCAATGTATAAATTTGAATTAATCGGTGAAATCATAATAAAACTCAACAAATTAAGAACATTAAATAAAATAACGTACGAACATGAAAATATTGATAATTGTTAACAATTTAGGCTAATGTGTGCAACACTTGGAAAATTATTAGTCTTATCTAAAATAGGCGTATATTTTGTGAGCATTCATCAGTTTGAATTGTTTTAAGATTAATTAATAATAGTTACTGATTCAGTGTACATTGCCTTTTGTGGAATTTAAATTGAAAACAAAACAAGCACTAATAAAATTTCATAAACAGCATTCATCAGATGCAAAAGAAGTAAATATTTAATTTCTAGCATTTGAATAAATTGAAAACATAAAATGAACATGATAACTTATTAATCAATCCAAAAATAGACAATCCGAACTAGCTGGTAAATAACTATAAATTTTACGTGATCATGGCATTTGTTCTGGACTGATAAAATGGACAATGTGAGCAGTACAAGAATTAATGTGATTAAAATCATGTATGAAAACAAACCTCAACTTTCTGTGCTAGAAGTGATGGCTTGAAGTTGGATTTCACTACAACCTTCACCTCCATCTTGTGACGACCAACTTCACGCACAAGTGGAATAACTCGGAATGGCAAACTAATATCCTTGGTAGTTCGATATCTATTTTGAAAAGACAAATAGATCTTAAATTAACATCTTCATAAACACACGTTTCACATCTTATGTCACTTGATACCCCAAACACTGACATTTAGTGATGATTTATATTAAACTGGGAATTTTCAGGAAAAAAGTATTAATAGGATTTTTAAAACGTCACATTATCTTTTTTGTCAACCATGTCTGGACATTTTATTAGGATGAGATTTCTCAAAGGAAAATGAAAGAATTTAATTGTTTTGCAGAGAAATTAGCCTATAACGTGTGAGGATGCAATCTAATAATGTGTGTGGATGCAGTCTAATAATGTGTGTGGATGCAGTCTAATAACGTGTGAGGATGCAGTCTAATAACCTGTGTGGATGCAGTCTAATAATGTGTGTGGATGCAGTCTAATAACGTGTGAGGATGCAGTCTAATAACGTGTGTGAATGCAATCTAATAACGTGTGTGGATGCAGTCTAATAACGTGTGTGGATGCAGTCTAATAACGTGTGTGGATGCAGTCTAATAATGTGTGTGGATGCAGTGTGTGGATGCAGTCTAATAATGTGTGTGGATGCAGTCTAATAATGTGTGTGGATGCAGTCTAATAACGTGTGTGGATGCAGTCTAATAATGTGTGTGGATGCAGTCTAATAATGTGTGTGGATGCAGTCTAATAATGTGTGTGGATGCAGGTGTAAATATCATAACATTAGATTAATGTATTAATTTTTGTTTTTATCATGATCAGACATATTTCTACATGTGTACATATTCAAGATATTTGATGAAATTTAAATTTTAAATAATTAAACTAGTGTCTTGTAATTTTTCCATTTTAGAACTGAGAATGAAAACCTATTATAGCATATTTTTAAACATAGCTAATGCACTTGTTAACTATTATAATATATTTTCAGCTGACAAAGCTGTTTGAGGAGTTTAAATTACTTAATACAAAATATCTCTTGGTTCATCCAGCGATATATAACAGTGCTAAGTGCTAAATACAGTAGTTTAAAGGTTGCACTAGAGATGTAATACAGAAATATACCTCATTAGTTCGTATTCACCATCTGGTGGTATAAAGCTGATACTATGCTCAGTCTCAAACTTGCTTAGCTTGACGCACTGGTGAAACTGACAATCGTCAATTGCAATCGATGTCTTTCCTCCACCAAAATTAGTACTGAAAAAGTGAAATTACACAAAGTAATTTTAGTATCTTTTTTTTGTTTTTATTTAATGACACCACTAGAACATACTGATTTATTAAACATTGTCTATTTGGTAATTTTGACACATATTCTGAAGTGTGAGCATTTAGCTTGACGGTTCAGTGTTCTACCATTGGACGACTGAGACACAATTTTAGCTACATTCAAATACACAGCATAACATTTTTTAACTGGAATCTGTGATCTATGAGCTACAAGTACAGTGTTTAATTAGCGGCTATTATATGTCAGACATAAATTTAATATTTGTAACATGTTGTCTATAGAAGAATGCCATGGCCACCATATAGAATACTCTTTTCAATTAGAAGTTTTTTTACATACACTTTCTCATAGACAGAACAAACCACAGCCTTTGACATATTACATGTAATTATAGACCACTGACTAACTGGAAATAACCCATTGAGGCTGATATGTAATTGGTTGCACAGTTGTTCATGGTCTCTTGTGATAGGATATTTCTACTAAGTCATGAGATCTGCAAGATGAGTAGCAAAAACAGAAACCAATAAAGTTCCAAATGACACAACTGTTATGCTAGAAATGTAGACATGTATGTTAGCACGAGACTGGGACCAAAAGACATTTTAAGAACAACACTTGATGACGATGCAGTAATAGTAAAAAGAACATCTATTAGGTGTCAAAATATACAGACTGTGTCACACAGCTGACAAACAGGCAGCTACTGCTCTTTTTAATTAATAGACTAAACTGACAACCTGCCTCGAAACTCCCATTGTGACATCTCATGCACCATTTACACAAGTTTTGCATAATTGTCTTTCCACGCATGCCAATTTTAGCAATAAAAGGGATGAGTATTTTCCTTTCATCATTAACTCGTTACCTTATGCTAAAATAGTTTTGATCCTTAACTTCTTTTGAGTAGTATATATATAAAACCACCAGTTTGACGGTATCCTTTTTCTGCCTCAGTGCCCATTTTAAATTTAATTAATCATTACTATAAGCAAAGACATTTTGCAATGAAAAGGAGATCTCATATGAAATGATGTTTGTATTGTAACAAATATTAAATATTATGCTTTTGACTGATGAACAAAAAGAAATTCACACTGATTAAAATAGATTTTAGTTAATAATGATTCTGCAGTCAAATGAGATATTTACCATTTCTGCCCCTGTGCACACAACAAACTAATAAATAGGATTAATTTAGAGCATATATTACACAATATTAATTTTATTAGTGCATACATTAAAATATTAGTGCACATCCTACACACAACATTACTGATATCATACACATGCCATGGTACGTAATTAACACAAGAAAGCCCATCCCCAATAGGATATTTTGCTCAAAGACCAAAATATGTACAAAAATTAAACAGATGGCCAGCTGAATTTTCAACTAGATCACTTGAAAACTCTGGGTCAGTTATATGCTAATTTCATACCCTGCATACATTACATAGCATTAGTGAAAACATTTTACAGCACTCCTGTATACATTATACAATTGCACTGCACATATTATGTAGTTTTATGTTCCATTCATATATAAATTATACACATTTATGCATAATTACACAACATTAGTGCGTAAATTATTGTACATAAATTTTACTAATCGTGTATAATTTACACATCATTTATGCATAATTATACATTTAATTTAGTGCATACATAGACATCATAAACATTAGTGCATAAATTATACTATAATAATGTATACATTACATATTAGTGCATAAATTATACTACTTTATGGCATACATATCAGTAGTGCATACATTACATATTAGTACATAGATTATACTGTTATTATGTATATTACACATTAGTACATAGACATATACATATACATTACACATTAGTACAGACATGTACATTACACATTAATGCATAAATTATGCTACCTCAATGCAAACACTACACATCATTAGTGCACTATTATACTTCATTAGGTCACAGATTATACTACATTAATTACACATTTGTACATAAATAGCATTAATTAGCAGAAATACCAACTGTATTACAGTTACAACAATTGCTCTGGATGGGTATATAGTACATAAGAATGTTAGCAGCTTTCACATCAAATCAAATTGTTAATTAACAAGATATAAAAAATAGTTAAGATATACATTTTCTAACAAATTAAAAACCGGTAATGTTAAATTGGTGCACAGTCAAACACAAAACACTGTTGGCTTGTTAAATGTCATGAAACAGCCACAAAAAAAAGGTGTGCTGTCTAATTAAATGGAAACTCCCTACCTCACCAGACACTGGAAGGGAAATACATAGGAAAAGGAAAGGATTGTTTACAAACAACACACCACATTATTCATTCAGCAACTATTACACATGTGGTGTTTTGTCTCTCATGGTCTTTAAAGGAAACATACAAATGCAACATCTCTACTTTTGCCACTTAGCAGCAAGGGATCTTTTATATGTGCATTCCCACAGATTTGGGCAAGTGGCACCTACTCATTGAACCTCATGGAGCACAACCTGGATTGGAGAGGGTACTGAGATTTAAAATTCCATGCCTTAACTGAGATTTGATCCCAGTACCTACCAGCTGTGAGTTAGAAATCCAAAGGAGTGCCTACAAGTAGTATCACAAAAAAAAAAAAAACCCTCCCCTCCCCCTCCCAAAAAACCCCAAACAATTTACAACATTATATTGTAGGTTGATATTTGTAATAAGTACTGGGAAGAAGATAAAATAAAATAAAAACGAAATGTACCAATACAAGTATGTACGAAATGTACCAAAACACTGTACCAATACAAGTATTTCAAACCACTCCATGTGCAAAGAAAAGTTGTATAAAAAGCGACATAAACAAAATAAACTGAGTGTATAAAAATATATATCTTCCTTTGATAAATGCATAATAGATGCCTAGTATACATACAACATAGACAATTCATTGAAGCAAAATAAATCCAGCCAAAATTATCAGTTTCCATGCAAATGTGTGTCCTTTCATGTACAAGACAATAATTATAATTTAACATTATAACAATGTATCAGACTGAAAAGAAAAACAAGTTTAGTGAATTACCAGCACAATGGTTAATCAGTGGCCATTAGGTGTCATACTCATGCTATTTTTTACTCACAGGCTACTCTTTCCAAATAGCAGCAAGGATGTTTTATATACACTTTCTCACAGAGAGGATAGCACATGCCATCACCTTAATTAACCAACGTGAACCACTTACATCTGTTTGGATGCTGTTAATAAGTTTTATAAAATTTACTGCTTTATATATCTTGTGATACCATGCCAGAGATTTTAAAAAGCAAACATGTTGTAACTTAAACACAGAATTTCACAATGCTAGTGATCGCTTCATTTCAAGTTCATTCATTTTATATATATTTTTAAACCTACTGAAAAGGATATAGATCTGTTAAAAAATAATAATAATAATAACAAAAGAAAAGCAGTTTGTTAAATAAAATCCATTAGAAATATAAATAGAGTTCAAATGAGAATAAAAATAACATCTCTCATTAAAAGTAAATTTGCAACAGTACATACAATCATTGATATACATCAACAACTCATAACTCTTAGGGCATCCTCTACAGACAAAATCTTGTTTTAATCTTGCTCATCAGACTTGTTTGCCTTTTTAATAAACCCTAATCAAACATTTTTATTCTATGATTTTTCTTTTGAGTCTTCCATCTGAGATTGGACTACAAGAAAGTACACACATTTAGACATCAAACCTGACACTGTGAGATGTGAGGTGCATTCTGCTACAAACTAATCTTACCCTTTGCTGGATTTTGAGCCAAAACTATCACTGGAAGAAAACAATGGTATACATTTGTATGATATAATTAGGGCAAGCAACTTGGTGCATTATGGACTTTGTTAGAATGACCCATGTTAATTGTTTCCCACCCTCTTCCCCATAGAAGGAAAATAACAAATTTATCCTTTCAATGATTTTGGCAACCCTGATGCATGTTGTATGAATAAAAGTGATCCAGGAATAAAGAAGAAAAATGATTGAAGACTTTTTACAATGCATGCATGTTAATATTCTTGCTCTGCACAAAAAATAAATGAAGTAATGTGTTAAGTTTTCGGAGTCATACACAACAATCAACATTTTCCTATTCGTACAAATCAAACACTAAACTGTTGATTGAAATCCCAATTAAAATCAACATTTCAGGAATATGAATTTAGGCAAAAAGGGAAAGGATTTTAAATATAATAAACTGTATTTTCCATAACTATGAAATGGGAAATATATAATTATCTCAGGTCATCCTAACTGCCACTGAAAAGAAATTATGCAAAAAATTCTAAATAAACTGGATAAAAAAAAAAAACATAAAAAATCATGCCGAGGACAATGTGCCGGAACCTTGATTGATATAAATACAAACAATTTAGACAGGTCATTTGTTTGGCTAGATAGCCTTACAGTCAATAACAGGCCATTTGAATGGCTAGATAGCCGTACAGTAAATAAATGACTAGCGGGGGAAATGTGATATATGTCATAATGACCTAATTTTGTTATTTAGCAAGATTTGTTCACAAGCTGAATCAGTAGACTAAGTTTTGTTACTCTGCAGAATAGTTTTTATGTTATGATCTGTCTTGTTTAGTCCAAAGTCAAATACAGGTCATGATAAACTAATATTTTATTTGACTTCACCTTCCACAGTTGCACATGTGATTTCCAAATAAAAAAATTTATTATCTTTTAACAGCCCTTTGGGTCAACAAACAACAAGCCCAAATTCAAAATACAACAGTTACTCTGATAAAAAGTTAAAGACCCAACAAAATGTTTAAAAATTAAAAGAAAAAGAGAAACATCTCTTGGATAAAATGGGATGCCACAATGATGACAGCTATCATACTTGCCTCATTCATAAAAGTGAAACAACAGTCAGAACAAAGTGAAACAGTAAAAGGTATGTTTCCATTTAAATTAAATTAAACGATGTGTCATGTCATACCTTCCACGTCCAGCTTCATCAAGACTAGATTTTCCTTTACTCTCCATCAACAGTTTGTCATTAATTCCAAACTTACACTCGGGCATGCCACTAAGGTAACTCTTCATCACAATACGACCAGCCACATGGGCACTCAGAACCTGACCTGTAAATAAATAACTTCTTAAAGTAAAGTTTGTTTTACTTAACGATGCCTCCAGAGCATATTGATGTTTAGCTATTGGACATCAAACATATGGTCATTATGACATATTTCTTAAGAACACGCTGCTGCAAAAAGGTTTTTTTTAATATGCACTTTCCCACAGATAGGACAACACATACCATGGCTTTTATGAACCAGTTGTCGACCACTAGTTGGAACCAAAAATAACCAAAACTGCAAATAGGTCAAATTAGAAGGTAAATAACTACTCATAAAACAGTATTTAATAATTCTCTGTGAGAAAAGTGCTACATTTAGTTCTGCTCACTGATGCACCAAACATTGAAATGAATGTCTGTTTAATGACACCTCGACACTGAGGCTATTCATATGGTCTTCAGAGAAAACCCAACACCCCAATATAGGCTACTCTTTCTGACTAGCAGTATGAGATCTTTTATATTCACTTTTGCAGACAGGACTGCACATAACATGACCTTTGTTACTTAAGTCATGGACCACTTGCTGGAATGTGTAATAGCCCAATTGGTCTGCTGAAGAGGACTGATCTGATACTTCAGGCATAAACTCTGTGAGCGATGTCCCACTCCAGAGGCACCAACGTATACTAAATACAGAAAGCAGCATTCACCAACACAACCAAATTGGACATGTGAACAGATAGGAAATACACAAACCCTGTGGGGACATGAGGAGATTGACAGACTCCAGAACATCAAGGAACAACTCATTGCGTCGATATTTAATTCCCTCTCTTCGCCAGCCAATTTGTCCAGTCACCTGCGAGGTAATTTGAGATGTTTCCTCTTTAGTCTGAAAAGAAAGAATCGAGAATAATTAAAAATGGTGATGTGTCAAAAGCATGACAGTATATATGATAATATCCAAATACTTGTTTTGAGTTAGTTTATATTACACACAGAGCACAAATATCTTTAAACATATAATTAATTGACATGTTTAACATGTGATGCAACACATATAAAACAGTTACTCAACTTACGTAACATATAACATTAATTTTACCATGACCTATCTTTTTTGTTACAATGTGATGATCCAAAATCTTAATACTTCCTGTGCCATTGCTATGTTTAACAAATCAAGATGGCTGTCTGATTTGCAGATTTAAAAAATACTGTCAAGGTTGTATATCTGAAATATGACTTGATGCCCATGGTTCTGACTTTGGGAAATTTTACAAAGAAATTGGGAATTTTCAGTTTCTCTTTAAAAAATGTAAGCAATGTTAGAATTAAAATATTAAAACAGTGTTTAACTCAAATTAATGCATCTATTTACATATTTAAATAATAGAAGGTTGGGTATTTTTATTCTAAAATTGGGCAATAAAAATGTCATAGCCTGTAATGGTGGGGAATGGTGCCAATTATTAAAGTCTAGCAAGAGCGGTGATAAAACCATGTTAACCAAATTTCAGTTCAACAAATCCACATAAACTCTTTTCTCTAGATATGATAATTAACTGTATATTTTATTAGTCCTATTTACAAATGTAGGTTCTAAAATTTTCTGTTTTTTTGTTCTTGAGACAGCACTTTCTATTACATTTGTTGTTCAACTTGGTTCGGCTTTATTTTTGGCTATGATCCTATGTAACCAACACAAATACATATATGCATTCACTGCACAGACACTGCTACTTTGATATGCTTGCTAACATGTCCTATTTCATTAATACTATGGACTGGACTAGCACATTGTTCAGTGGTAGACTAAATGAGCTGTATAGCTGGCCTATCAAGATTGCCCAAATAATCATTACACCCAAGCATCACTTGTGTATATGTTTTTACATAACCCATTTTTTTTTGGGGGGGGGGGGGGCTTAAAGCACAAGTGAAATATAGCCAGTTTCATCGTCATTATATTCAATATAATATTATAAATTAATTAGTTTAACAATTTGTTTGAATAAAATCATCGGAATAATGTTTTAAAACATAATAAAATTAGACATTAAAATTTAACGGCATTCAATAGTTTTCGGAAGCATTCGGTAATTTCCATATTTTATTTTGTACGCGGTATCACTGGAGCCAGGCAAAGGTATTCAGTCATTAACTATTCAGCGTTTCACTTATTTGGAGTCTTTTCTTTTCATTATGGTTCTGTGTGTCGCACGGAGCATACATGTGGACAGTTACTCTTTCAATTTCCAAAGTGTTTGATTAAGACACAGCATTACATGTATCAAAAGCCTGTGATCGTTTGAGCTCAGCACATTTTGAAAAAAATATTGTTTTGTGTATCATCCGGACATTTTAAAATCGTTGAAGGAAACCAGAAGTAGTTCCGAAAAAAAAGTCTTATAAAGAAGGACGCAGTTCCAAGAATATTTTATTTTATTTGTCATTGTACAAAAACCCTTATAGCCTAAACTGGTGGGCGGATGTTTATACCCCATCTCGGAGTGTAATTTTCCTCCAAATATCAGTGAAACCATTATTTACTATATTTCAAGTGTCTTTGTTCATGTCCGCATCTACGCATTCGTTAGGCCTAATAAATTGTTATTCTCTTGCGTTACTTTGATTAATTAACTATATAGTTACAAACATTTTCAGTTGAAAACTGTTTTATCGATAGAATTCAATTACCAAATGCCGTCACTGTTTTTCAAGTGTCTTCATTCGCATCCGCATCCATGCATTCGTCTGGCCTAATAAATTGTTAATCTCTTGTGTTACTTTGATTAATTAACTATATAGTTTAACATGTCGACAAAATAAATTCGTTGTAGAAGCATCACGAGTGGTAAATGGCTTTCTATGCACTCTGTGTCTTCTTTTATCCCTCACCTTACAAAGCATATGGAACTTTCAGAACACATGAAGAACTGCATGTGAACACAGTAAGCACTTGTTTAATTTTTATTATTATTATTAGTGCTGTGCTGATTTAGTGTATTTAGTTATGCATATAAATTATAAAATGGAATACCAAAGGTGTAAATAATTTTTTTCAATGGGGTGCGACTCCAAAAATATATATTTTCGTATCTATTAATGGAAAATTGGATTCTACACAGCGTATGTAATATTAGACTCACACAATCGATTTGAATTTTTGATTTTTTTTTTAACCTTGTTCAATTTTCTATCGAATACAAACTACTAATGTTTACCACATCAGTTTATTTCGAAGAAAAATAAACTGCATTCCGTTGTTAAATGTTAATCTGTAAAACAATTCCACTGAAAACAAATAGAAGTCACTTCAGTGGTCTGTGTCAAATCTTTCCTTACTGCTAATACTGAAAATCATTTAATATAGCGATATAGTGCAAAATAGCTTACCGTTCAGATAATACTTTGCTTAAAAATAGCGTAGCTTAAATCTTAACTATTTTTTTTTTTGTGGATAGTGTGGGTCTTTGTTTATTTAACAAAGGTAATGGTTTGTACATGTATGACTGCACTACGCATAGTCTGTCAAACATTGGTACTTCTTCATACTCAATTTCTTCTTCAAAAACATGTTGACAGTAAGTTGTGCGTAAAGAAATTTAAGTGTTGAACCATTTAACTGTTAGTTACTAGGAATGCTTGGCACCTGTGACATCACAGAAAAGCTGATTTCGGGTGAGAAAAGGGGAGATACGTCATGGTAGTTTTGAAAGCTTTTAATATGCTGTTTGTGGACGAAATTTAAACGTCTAAAACAAAAATGAAATGTTTAAAAAATATGTTTTATCTCCTCTGTTTAGTGGGTGTTTATAGATACAGTTTATGAAAACAATAACCCAAAACAGTATTATATTTCACTTCTGTTTTAAGTTGGGATATAACAGTGTGTGAGTAAATGGGTTACACAAAATGAAATATATTACCTAAATCATGTTTGGCTTAAGCAAATATTCAATCCTGATAGGCCTGAATGGGTTGTATGACTACTCTTCCTCACTGGACTAATTGAGATATCTCTGTTCAAACCAGTGTTTCATCACTGCTACATTAAACCAGAGATACCACAAAAATTAAAATTATTTTCCTGTTTCCCATGACATTTCTAGGACAAAATAAAAATGTAAAAATCTCTAAAAACAATGAAAACCAAATACATGACTGTACAGTTAACATTTCTAAAGACAAATTCAGAAAGTGTTCAAAACTCTTTCCACATCTCGTTACTATTTTTCCATTACATTTGTAAGGTTTGTTTTATTCTATTTACATGTCACTTTTAACTGGAAAACATCTTTCTAATTTGATAATATTTCTAGTATGTCTGGGAACACTGTAAATCGGGATTAGTCCATTAACCAGATGGGATGCAAACAATGTGTACACACCTACCATTGGAACCAATCTATAGTTGTGGCACATAAATCAATTCTATACTCCATTTTAAATTTGAATCATAAACTAAATACATGTCGTACTACCAATAAGAACTAGACTAAAATGTTGCTATTTTAAAACAATTGCATTCGCTATCTACTGGTATTAAAAACAACACAGACAAATCTTTCTACAAACTTTAAACAAAATTAAAATTACTTTTCAAAACAAAATTCAGTTTTTCTACAAATACATGATCTGTGGTAAATGAAAAGAAATATTTTGGTACTAAATCACTTCTGTTTTAGTTTTGTACACTCGGTAGTTCAGTAGATGGTCAGATTGGATGTTCAGGCTAATAGATCTTTACTTTCTTTTCACCTTGGTTGTATGCTTGGATAATTGAAAAGATGTTTGGCTGAACAGTCAGATTTATTTGTCTCAGGAAGAGCATGGTAGACTGTTGGTGGGGTTTGGTTAACGCACTGCTGTTTACAGACATACAAACATGCATGAACGTGTGCAGAGAAAACAGAAATGCTTGACATGAAATTTATATGGTGTAACACTAGCCATTTAAAAAAGCAAATAAGAAAAGTGCAAAAAATGACTAAAATCACTTTTTGTACATAAACAAATGATATATTAAGTATTTCCTCCAATATTTGATCTCAAGATTCATTTCCAAATTTCTTTTTTTGTTTCTATGTGCTAATTTGAGAAGACAACATAAAGAAAATCTCATTATTTAATTTAGGGTTGGTTTGTTTTGATTTGGATATGAAACATTTTGTAATTTTTATATGTAGTCAAGTTTTTGTCAGCCTCCAATAAGTTTTGAGCCACAGTCTCCAGTTTTGAGAGTCCGATATTTTATCACTGGACCACAGAGGATCATAATTTAGGGTTGTGTCTGGTGGAGTATTTACACATACATTACAAAACTAAATTGGCTATTATTACACAAACCTACAACATGCAGCAAATAAATTTATCTTTTCACTTATTAAAGAACAAAAAATTATAAACTTTTTTGTTTTGTTTATAATTTAACTTATTCATTTACAATAGGCTTCTTTAAAAAAAGTTTATTATATAATTATGTAAATGTACATAAGAACAAAAAGTAAAACTCACTTTGTTATATAAATAAGTAAAAACAATTCCTATTGGAACAATTATTACACTATTTTAAGCTGCTTAAACAAATATTTGGAATTGTGAATTACTTTAAATACAAAATATTGTAAACTACAATATATCTGCCATCTGACAAAAAAATTAAGTTATAAGAAACATTTAACCCATTTACCCTCAACCTAATATATTAAATACTATAATTAGTTTACATCATATAAAAACAAAAAATTCACACATTACTAAAACTTTGAAAGGTTTTAAGCTGAATATTTTAGTTTATTTATTTGTAACCTGATAACACTGCAGTCATACAGAACATAATGATACTGAAAAGATGTCACAAGCACAAAGTATACAGAGGAAATAAAGCTCAAATGAGCCTACAAAACAAAAACAGAAGTGAACAAAACATAATCAAGGACCTAGTTTACCTTCTTGCCAGGCCCCGAGATCAGCTGCATCGTCTGAGCCAAACAACAAACGCAATTAATACTGCACGCACAACAAACTTTAATAAGAGTTGTTAACAATTGTCATTATTTTCCCAGTTTTACACTGATCATGGGCAGAATTGATATTAATCATCAACATACTGACTGAAATCAAAGAAAAAAAACAAATCAACAATTTACATCTATTAATTAATGGTGGGAGCATCTGTTTAAATAGGAAAATGTTTACAATTGTGAACAACTCTTAAGTTCAAGATCTGGCAGTTCTTCAGTGTTTTCCTCGTATTTCATTAGAGATGACCAGCTACCATCATAAATTTACTACAGTGAAAATTTTATTTTCACTTTTAACACACTAATAATGTTCATGTAATTGAATGTGCAATGCTTCTGAGCATATGTGACCCTCAACAATGAACTGGGTATTAAGTAACTAGTTAAAACTTGTTCTTATTCCCAAGACATCAAGCTATAAAATGACATCTCACTGTAAAAAAAAAAAAAAAAAAATGTGGTGGAATATCTAGAAAATGATTCTGAAATTGATACATAAAAGCATAAACTAGTATATGAACAACGTGATTTTATTAAAAATCTCAAAATGACTGAAAAATCTAGATGAGTATCTTTGTTTTTATAGACAAAAACTATGTTTTAACTTTATTTTAGTGAAAATAAATGGTACAATGTAAAACTGACTTGATGTAGGTTGTGTGTAGCAGGCACTGTAGAACAGAGCCAATGTGGATCTAGCCCCCCCCCCCCAATAATTCTGAATCAAGCATAACCTCGTATCCACTTGAAACTCAGTGCTTCGAACCTAGATCTGTTAGCCCATCCCCCAATAATTCTGAATCAGGCATAACCTCGTATCCACTTGAAACTCAGTGCTTCGAACCTAGATCTGTTAGCTCGACACCCAATAATTCTGAATCAAGCATAACCTTGTATCCACTTGAAACTCAGTGCTTCGAACCTAGATCTGTTAGCCCACCCCCCAATAATTCTGAATCAAGCATAACCTCGTATCCACTTGAAACTCAGTGCTTCGAACCTAGATCTGTTAGCACCCCCATATTCACTTCCTTCCACAGTGCATATGAAGTGCAGATAGTAGACTAAATTAAATAATAAAAAGTTATATGCTATAAAATCTATGTTGTATGGGCCATTCTCCCAAAGTTGTGTAATTTCATGTAATCGAGTTAAAAATTATTTGTCATCGTCAGTTCATCACATTATAGCTCCATAAAGTACATATTGTGCACCAGACTCTAATAAAATACATATAGTTGTAGCTTGATTATTTCAATTTTTACACTCTTCTGAAATGTTTCCTTCAACCAAATTACAAAATGTGCATGTAATGAACTAGACTTAAAATATATTAATTGAGAAAAAAGTAATTAAAACAACATTTTCTTAAGCCTTGATGTTATGAAGTATATCCTGAAATTAAAATATATATATATTTATTTTCCAAAAGTATGTAATGGAAAATAAATTAGTATGGTCAACTCCATAACTATTATTAGCTATAATATCCCCAGATCACGTGACCGTTAGCATTGCATGTGAAAAAAAGTTACAAGACGTTATTTGCATGAAAACCAACGTAGACATTTCTACCTGTACTCTTCAAAAAATCCTGCACTTCAAGATAATTTCAACATTTTTCATGCTTATGTTTATTTTATGTCAACACCACAATTTACTTTAAAGGTAGTTAAAAATTCAAAATGCACGAAATGCTTACATAAAATAATAACACCATGTTTCTGCACGTGGAAGATTTAGAGTTAACTTCGTTTATCCCTACCAGAATATTTTGAGAGTAATTTTAATGTAGAAATGTCAAGCCCACGACATCAATTCTGCAACGTTAACTCTATGACAGAGTTAAAATTGTTTTTCTTCTGGACATTTGAATGTGGTTTGTCATTCTCATTGTATCGTTTTGAATCGAAAAAGATATGAACATTATTTTCTGAGCAATTTCATTAACGTTTGTCAAAGGAAATCAGAAAAAGAGTCAACTCCACAACTATCAACCCCACAACCTGGGATCATCACCTTTGTTTTCTTTCCTTTTCTTTTTTTTCTTCTTTTTTGGGAGGGGGTGGGGGTGTGGTGGGGTATAATAAATAGATCAATAGTACACCATTAAATGAACACTATTCTTCTTATGTTCCATTGCTTTTCATCTGCACAGTCCACACTCCACTCTGATAATTATCAAGTTGCAGAGTTGACCACACCTTCTGTGTTGGGGGTAGAAAATGTGATTTTATTAAAACAAAGTATAAATCATCACGGCTGTGGCTTGTTTTACTAACAATAGATCCCTACAGATAAAATAAGTTCAAAATTAAATAGTTCTGCCCTACTTTAAAATTTCTCAGTTTCACTGGCCAAATTACACAACTTCGTGAGAATGACCCGTATATCTTTTTTTTTTTAATGTGTATACTAAATGGTGTGGCAGGAACATTGTCTAGCAAGGGGAAAATAATTATTTTCAGACTTGTATGTATGTACTGAATTGTATTTTAATCCAGGACTTAGGGAAGATTAGTTAAAACTGTGTTCCCTCATTAAATAGAAGTATTTATTTTTATACCTTTATAGTAATTTAAGGTATGTGTGACTTAATACAAAGTCACTGCAGAGGGTCACTTATAAATAGTCATGTTAAATTCATACTCAGTACATTAGAACAGCTGTGTCACATGAAGGAAGGGAACAGTGGGAGAGGTAGTCGATGACACTGTATAATTTTGTTTTATTATTGTGAAAATAAATGCAGAAAAATATGAAATGTCAGACTAATGAGATTGAAGTAAACTGTAAAGAAAATTAGTATAAGCAAAAACTAACCATGTTCATTATTAACAACCACATTATATTTTGCCATTTTAAATTAATATTTGATAATTGTTTATGTTGTTTTTATTCATGACAACTATATTAATCATGCTGGACCATATATTCAAACAATCTGACCTTGATTCAACACATATTTTGTTGATGTTTCCACAGAACAGGAAAAAGCTGATATATGACATATGCTTGAGGTACGTTAATGAAAATGTTGTGGTAGTATGGGCTTGTATAACTTGCTGATCTGTGGTAAAGCTTAGCAATGTTTATTGATGGTAAATAGGAAGGAAATGAAACACCTTCAAGGCCATTTGGGGTTTTTATTAATAGGTTTACAGATGCCTGACCCTAAAAATCATGATGGTAAATATTTACTTAACCTCTGACATTTCAAGGTCATTTTTTTTAAAAATCCAATCTAAAGCATTTTGTTAAAAAAAAAAGAAATACTTTCAAAATAATAGTTAGGAAATAAACCTATAATAATTAGGAAATAAACCTTAAGTTAAATAATCACTGTACACAATTGTACAAACACAATTGTGTTGATGTTTACAATGTACCATACAAACACAACTGTGCTGATGTTTACAATGTACCGTACAAACACAATTGTGTACAATAAATGGCTAATTTAACATTTTTCTCCTAACCATTATCTTGAAAGTAACAACCAATAGAAATGTATAGAGTAAGTTAATTTTTATTTCAACCAAATGACCATGGTTTTAGGAAAAAATCTGTAAACCAAAGAAAAAAAGGAAGGCCCAAATAGGAAGAAACACCTGGTTGTGTATTACATTGTAACTCTGCATGGTGCTGGGAAAGTTGGTAGAAACTACTTCAGCACTCACATTATTAAACACACGATGACGAGGAGAACATTCAATTACATTATCACCAGTTCTAGTTATACATAACTGTATATTCTACAGATCATTCTTTATCTATAAAATGTTTAATTATTCTCAATAACTTTGTAAATGAAGTCTCAGCTGTCATAATAATCTTTATGATGTTGTCATTTAGAAAATAGCACTTCCATTTGAAAATATTCTATCTCTTTAAATATACATGTACAGTTCTGGTAATACTACACAACCCCACCCCACAAAATACTGATTTTCGAGATTAAAAGAGGTAATTGTACAAATTTAAACTGCACACGAATGATCATGTTGATGATTTTGAAGCAGGAAAACACATAGCATGGCTATTTTTAGATGGGAATCACCAAATTATTTTATTTTAATTTTATAAAATATAATTTCCATGTCCAGATAATAATTATATTGTTTGTTAGCATCATATTCGGAATTAGAAACTTAGCACAATGTTAAAAAACAAAAATAAAATAAATAAATCCATGATTGAAAAAATTATATTTTCATGGATTGCTGTGAGATACTGTAAATAATGAAATGAATATGTCCCTAATTTAATGCGACTGACAGTGGTCAGACTAAAATGCAACATTAAATTAATGTGAATGGCTGCCTTTTGGGGATAGTATATTCTGAACACACGTTTTTGTAGCAATCAGCTGGTAATACAATTCCCTAAAACTGAGACTACAACATTTATTGACGCAATCACCGCACTACTATAAATACTAATTAACTGTTTATCAAAACAAGAAAGGGCTGCGATGCATTATCGGTATTTAATAGTTTTAGTCCAGTCATAATACCAGAGCCCATGCATTTTTTAGGGGGAACCTTTTTTTTATGATTGAAATTCATTACGGACGTCCCTGTGATGAAAATTAGCCTGAGATTCTTTTTAACACCTGTCATTTGGTGGCCATCTTTAAAAATGGCCGCCATTTTGCAGTATTTTGAATAATTGTCAAAATCTCGATAACCAGAGGAGCGATTTTTATT
>JAULBS010140931.1:0-12730 GCA_032355785.1 Symmetromphalus regularis | reverse complement strand
AGTTTGTTTTATTTAACGACGCCTCTAGAGCACATTGATTTTCATCTTATCATCGGCTATTGGACGTCATACATATGATCATTTTGACATATGTCTTTAGAGGAAACCCTCTGCCGCCAAATAGGCTGCTCCTTCCGATAAGCAGCAAGGGATCTTTTATATGCACCGTCCCACAGACAGGACAGCACATACCACGGCCACTGGTTGGAACGGAAAATAGCCCAAACTGCAAATGGGTCTACTGAAAAGGATCGATCCGACGACTGACCGGTTCACAGGCAGACTCGTTACCGTTTGAGCTAGATCCCGCTTCCCGGATATCTACAAGTTCTAAGTGTCACTGGTGAAGTAACTGTTCTACTGTTACAAAAAAAAAAACTTAACATTTTTTTTTTTAATGTGAATGAAGTAAGAGGGTATAGTCATGGTATTTTCACAAATAATCTTTGCCATCTATACCATGCTGTTACAGCTGTAGTAACGTTTGTTTTATTTAACGGCATCTTTAAAGCACATTGATTTTTATTTTATCATATGGTCATTCTGACATATTATAGAGGAAACCCGCTGCCGCCACATAGGCTACTCTTTCCGGTAAGCAGCGAAAGGTATTTTATATTCACTATCCCACAGACTGAATAGCACATATCACGGCCTTTGATGAACCAGTTGTGGACCACTGGTTGGAACGGAAGATAGCACAAACAGCAAATGGGTCATCTGAGAAGGATCGAAATGATGACCGACAGCTTCACAGGCGGATACGCTACCGTTTGAGATACATCCCGCTACTTACAGCTGTAGTTATATTTACTCTGTATAGATTTGAGGTGACCTTTGAACTCTGACCAGGGAATCACGTGATTTGGTACCAAGCAAACTGAAAAGAAGTCGCAGTCTGTCGGTCTAGAAGAGTAAAAATGTCAAACTGAATATTGAAATTTAAAACGTTCAGAGTGAAAGGAAAGAGATGTTGTACTTAAAGAAACGCCGCCACATTACTTCATATGTGGCTATAAAGTGCCAGACATAAGGTATTTTCAACCCATAGTCATCAGAAGAAACCAGCTGTCGTCACAGAGACTACTCTTTTTTCGAATAACATTAAAGAATCACGATCCAGACAGAACAACACATACCATAGCTTTGCTATCAGGGCCGAATTTAGACCTTGGGGTCCGGGGCACTTTAGGTTCGGGGGTCCCTCAACATAGAAATTAACTTAAATGACAAAAAAAAGGAACCAAAATGAATGAATAGAACTAATTTTATAATTATTACCTTTTTTATAAAGGAAGTCCTTAGTCATGGGGTCCACACTGGCTGGGAGCCCCGGGGCACTTCCCACTTTTGCCCCATTATAAATCCGGCCCTGCTTGCTATAGTAGGTGTGAACATCAGGACATATGAACTGAAAGAGATAAGTCTGGAGGTATTAATACAGTCTATCAGATGACTGAACCACAGCCTGATGAATGAATACTTAAATTAGCAGTTTAAACAGAACGATAAATCAGCTGAATGTTTAATTACTAGCTATTATATATCAACAATGTGCCCAGAAGAATGGTCTACAGAAGAAACATTCAAATCCCACGATGTCGCTTTACAACACATTTATATTTCAAACTTTCCCGGACTCGCTAAGCAGTTCGTTCGTTGTATAGCACCCACGCCCTTTAAATGTTCCATCAAGACAAAATATTGATCAACCACCCACCCCTCCATATATAATTATATAGGCCCTACACATATATACTGACGGGAAAAAAGAAACGCAATTTTTGTTTTGCTGGTAAATATTTCTTTCAAATGTTGTATGGATGATTATTTCATGCAGTGACACACTTGCTGATGCTTGGCCCAATTTTTACCCAATGATTCTTTATATAGAACAATGAGATAGCTATGTGTAAGATACATTTGAAAACAGAACTTGCGTTTCTTTTTTCTGTCAGTATATATATTATATATATATATATATAATAAACATAATGTGTATGTAATTTCAGTTGCTAAAAACATTTATTAGTAAATAATAATAATAAGAATAATAATAACAACAATAATGTAACATGTTATAGTAGCAACAAACTCAGGACAGTCTTTTAAAAACTGATAATAGAACAGTCGCAGACACACAGTGGGGTTAGGGGGTTTAAACACCTTTGGTTTTCTAAAAACGATTTTTCATTTCCTGTATAAAAAATAGGAAATGAGCAGAAACGGATGTTATACACGTCTTTATTATAATACTTACATATTTAGGATCCTCGTGGTTCCCCACATAATTTAAATAGTTAGTATCGCTTATAAATGGGAAACCAAGAAAAATTCGCCAATTGAAATCCCCTTTTCCTTAAAAGCTGTAAAATGTATCATCGTGCAAACATATTATGTGTTTATGGACCTATTATTAGAATCATAGGCGTACGGGTTCCCTTTTTTGGTGGAGGGGGGTGCGGGAGGTAGATTTTTGCCCGAATTTAAGAGTTTTAAAAGAATATGCCACCTTAATTTTTGCCCGAATAAGAAACTTGCTCCAGCTTGTGGTGGGTTGGGTGGGGTTGGGGGCAATTACTCTCCTTCCTCCACCCCCACCCTTGTCTTGTACGCTTATAATTAGAACCACTTCCATATTTTACCAAATTTCGTTTCAAATCACCAACACACTGAAAGAAAAACTTCAGTTATAGGAAACAAAACATCTTCTCTTACCTGTCGAATTCCCTAAGTTGATCTTATGACAAGTTATTTATCCAGCCGCTATTGTTGTGTCCGTATAACCATGTCATTGTTGCAATAAGCAAGTCAGGGTGTACGCCATTTTTCGTGCACACTGATATGTCATAAGGTTGCACACTACCATATATTTTTTAATGCATTATAATGTTATTCCTATGTCATAACACGTATAATTTCTCACAATATTAGAAGAGACATAGGAATAGCATTTTTAAAAAGTATACTAACTGGCAATCATTCGGCTAAAAAATATTTATATGTTAACACTAATATTTTTAGCTATGTAGCTTTAAGCCTACACCCTGTGTGAGATCACTTTTTGTGCACATCCACAAGTCGTAGCATGCACATGTACAATGGATCCAGTTTCATACTAATTATAGAAATAATGGTACAAAGACAGGGTCAGTAGATCAAGATACAGCCAATTTCAATGTTTCACTTGTAAACAAAATTCACGTATATTACTATAGTTTATATTAATTACTGAAAACAGTTTTTTTTCTTAACGATATTAAGATGCTACGCTTAGCGGGGTCAAGGTTAATATTAACAGATTTGAAAGTGTGGGTTTAGAGTAGGTGTCACTTGCACGAGGAGTATGGGATCCGAGAAATTATGAGAGAAACTGAGTAACAAAAAAATATTAAATAAATGACTGGAAATTACATATAATAGTTTTGTAACTTTAAAACAGGTTTTCAAGTTTAAATTTATTAATATAAATTTATTTTGTTTAATATAAAGAAAACAATGAAAATATGCCTTATTAAATTTCGATATTTATTTCAAATGAGTAAATATTAAATACTGACCATTTAAATAGAAACATTTCTAAATATATAAAATGAGCGTATCCATGCTGGTCATACGTGTAATGACTATGCGGTGGTGTACATAACCTTGCGGAGCAGTTTAATTCGGCAAGTTGTAAATACCAAGGGGAAAAAAGGTTAGTTAAAATGTATTGATTCTTTATTTAATCAAAATAATTTTGTTTTCTTTTGTATTGGATAGCAAGCAATAAAAGTGTGAAATCTGGAACACATAAAGATTATATTAATGAAAGAAAAACCAAAATAATTATATTAAGAATTATTAATAGCTGGAAATGTAGTAATGATAATGCAGGAAACGGTGCATAGTAATCTTTCAAACATGAAATATGGACACCTTTTAAATGTTACCACTGCTCGTACACCTTACTTTCACTCTAAACTGGAGTGCATTTGAAAGTGTGGGGGAAGTGGGTTCAAAAGTAGGTGACCGAAGGAAAGCAGCGTTCCTGTAGAAACACTCTCATACTTCGAAAACTCTCTGGATTTCGGCCACTTTATTTTGTCACCGAGCCTGAAAATATTTTTATTCAGCCAAAAAAAAAAAAAACGTGATTTTTTTATTAGTTGTCCTCTAAAAAGCGGTGGCTGCTGTGACTAGCAAAAACAATGTTAAACACAAACAGTATAAAAAGTAAAACATGTGACTGAATCTAGGGTATATAGAAATGTTTTGGTTAATCATAATGGTTGAAAATGTATTATTACATTTTATTCGCCTGTGGTGTTAACCATAGGTTATGTAATTAAATGAAAAAGTAGCATCACTAACAAAAAATGAATCATTATGTTCTGCTTATTAGTGTTTCAGAATTTTGTCTTAAACACGGTATTACTGTAAGCTCTTTTATCATAAGTATTAAATATTTTTAAAAAAACGATATCAAGGGAACAAATATATTTAATGTTATATACACTGTATTTCTTAAAATTTGATGCATTTATTGGGGTTAATTTTTCCATAACAGAAACATTTTGTCCTTTAGTTTTTTCTGACAAATGTGCTAACAATTTATAGTAGTATAAAAGTTTAAACAATAATAAATATATACAGAGATTAAAAAAAAAAAAATCATGATTCATTTTTTTTTTTTTAAATATGAAAATAATAATAATAAATGAAACAACGAAATTGGTTGTTCCTAACAGCAAAGGATGTAACAGTTACGTGGAAATGTCAGATTTTACTGTGATGTTAATCGCGGAAGTTACAATTTAAAAATACTAGGCTATTCTTGTGTGTAAAACAGATATTTTAAGCAGTTATTCTGTGATTACATTTTATAATCTGAAATTCCCTGTATTAAAATAAGTCATTGAAAATTGCAATTAGAATACGAATAATTTCTGTTCTATAAAACTGATTATCATGTACAATTTTTTTTTTTGAAAAACAAAACAAGATGGCGACTTTTTTGTTTTTTTGTTAACGAATCAGTTTGACGCTGTTACACTTAATTTTTAATAAAATATTTAAATCGTTTAACATAATTGGTAACATGCTCGATCACAATTGAGGAATATCCAGATTAAGCACTATTTTTTTTATTTTTTTTACTCCTTTCCTCATGGAAAGAAGATCAAAAAGTCATGAAAATGGAGTTATTCGCGTTCAAATTGCGAATAACAAAATTATCCGTATTTCAAGATACGAATAACAGACAGGACATTTTCATGCACATACCAATTGTTGTTAGGAATACAATGTTATTTAAACACTTTTATAAGCTATTCAAGTAAAAATGTTGAATTCGATTTAAAATAAAGTAACAAATAAAAATAACTACTAAGAAATTTTAACATATTTTATGTTATTTTCCTTTATAATATTATTATAAATATAATTACAGAAAAAGAAATAAATCCAATCAAATTAGGTCATTATATTTATAAAAGAATTATTAAGGCATTATGATAAAATACCCTATTTCCGTGTTATGCGTAAAAGCGTGACATAACGTGCCTTAGCTAAATCGTTCCTAGTTAGAACGCCCCAAAGTCAATTCGCCCCATGTTAGTTGATTTTTTTTTTTTGATTTTTTTTTACCCTTAAATGTTTCTGTCATTACTTTGGTCAATTCATCCTTAAAGGAAAAATATATACGTGTGTATATATTTTAAGGGGAAATAAAGAGAATGAAGATATTGGAAATGTGAAATAAAATAGTTTTGTTTAAAATAATATTTCGGACCTTGCATAATAGGTTTGTTTTTATTTATTTCACAGGTATTTTATATTTTTTCAAATTTATTTATTTATTTATTATGTTGTAGTTGTCATTTCAATGTTTCTTTTTATTATTACTTAATCTCTGTATGTATTTATTATTACGTGCGTGCGTATACACGTTGGATTACTGTAGGCGATAAAAGATATCCGTAGTTTTCAAAAATACAACAGCTTATATATAACGCTAGCAGATTTTTTTTTTTTTACTATGATTACATACATACGCTTTGTATCACTGAACGTATAGTAGAAATCGTCTTTGTATAAAAGTATTGGTTTATAATTGATACAAATACGTTTTAATTATAAAGATAAGAAAATATTTGACATCGTTTATTTTCTGAAATTAAAATAGCACAGGTCTTTTTCACCCTTTAATTACTGCTCATAATTGTCGGTTAATAATCATATTAAGACGCGTCAGTTTAATTATTAGATTATAATGTTGACATTATTATAGTCCTCAAAAGAAAATCGTCAATTTTCCATATACAGTTGTATATGTAATTAGCAGCAAGTGATCTTTTTTGCACTTCCTCACAGCCAACCTAGTACATATAACGTTTTTTTTATATATATACCAGTTGTGAGTCACTAGTTGGGACAGAGAAAATAGAACATGAATCCATCAAGCGGGTTCAATCCTACGACTAAGGCACCTCAAGCGAATGTCAACAGACTGAGCTAAATTCTGCCCCGAGGAGGAGGGGAAAAGGCAGATGTTGATCGAAGTACGTATATGTTTTTATAGTTTAATGAATTGAATCACATAAATGCTAATGAACATATTTAATGCTTCTACTCTTATTAATTTCCTTATCGTATGAGGATGGCTATTTCAGCTATTTTAAATTATTACAATGAAATAAACAAAAACACTGGTCAAAACAATATCATCTTAATAACAAATTATAGAATCATACGTAGATTATTCAGTACCGTAGGACGGATTTTCAGTGTATGTGTGGCGTGAGGGGTTTGGGTGTGGGGGGGGCACTCATTTTTATGAGTGTATAAAATCTGTTGTGCGAAACCGCAGGAATCTTTACCCGAAATAAAAACAGTTCCTCCCCACTACGGCTCCCACGGGCATGTTATTCCAGTTCTTTTTGTAGCAGCGACGACTGTTATTATTACACATGTTGTACACGTTTAGCTTTTAAACAAAAGTTCACATTACTTCTGAAATTTACGGTCCCAGCCATTGCTTGTTTTAGTGATATTGTACTTAAATGTTTACAGGATCCTGACTCAAAAGTTCCAGTTGTCAGTGTTCCAACACCCACTCCTAAACCAAAACCCAAGAAAGGTAATCATTATAAGGATTAAAACATGATTGGATACATCTTTCTTGTAATTGAAAAGAGTAGTAAAAAAAGATAAAAAATAAATATATGTGTATAAATAAAATAAAATATAGCAGTCAAGGTTAGCGTCTCAGACCCGAAGCCACCTAAGACGGGTATGAGAAGGTGTTTATTTTTTATTTTTTGTTGTCACCCCACCCCACCACCTACCAACACCAATATACTTGCTCCTTTAAAGGAATTTTGACGTGTGGTTTGGGGCTCTTTAATATATATATATATATTTTTTTTTTTTACAATTCAGATTTTAAAAAACGAAAAATCGCTTTAAACAAGGTGAACCCTCGATACTGACCCACACCCTCACCTTCGCACACGTGTGAACCCTCGATACTGACCCACACCCTCACCTTCGCACACGTGCCTGTTTATTAACAGTCGGTGAAGCCGTTGGTAGTCGGGTCGATCCTTCTCAGAGGACCAAATTGCAGATTGGGCTATTTTCCGTTCCAACCGGTGGTCCACAACTGGTTCATCAAAGACCATGGTATGTGCTGTCCTGTCAGAATGACCATATGATTGACGTCCAATAGCCTCTGATAAGATAATAATCAATGTGCTCTAGAGGCGTCGTTAAATATAACAAACTTTACTTTTTCGCTTATTAACATTTGTTTCTTGACCTTAGAGCAGACACATTTTGTAAAATGCACGTCTGACCAATCAAACCATCTTGGAGTACCCAGCGGTAGCTAAATTATATGGGTACATCCAGCAATTTTGTAAGTGTTGGGGGCAGCGGGGAGAGAGAGAACTCGGTTGATAGTATTAGGATTGGCCAATATATGGGGAGTGGAGTAAAAAGGAAATTAAAATTTAATTAGTCTAAAAGGAAGCTATTTCATAACGTCTAGTGTGTAGCGTTGCCCAGGAGTGGACGTAGGCTACTGCTTATTGGGCTGTTGGTGGAGGACGGCTCAAGTAATAAATAATCAGATACTTACTCTTCAAACAACTCAACGTTTTCTTTTCTGAGGATTATTTTTGAATGATGAAATGTTAACGTCAAATACTCCGTTCATTAAAAACCTTACACACCGATATAACCGTTAATAAAAACTACAATTTTATTTTAATTGATATTAATTACTTCTTTCCTCAAGGAAAGAAGATCAAAAGAATTTTCGCACTATGTTTGCATTTCAAAGGTGCAAATTCAGGCGTACCAAATTTGGGTAGTTTTGAACCACTGATTGAGAAATGAATGTTACGTGAATGCTATTTGAGCAATGGTTAATGACAATACGTTCATATATTTTGTTTATGTTTAACTATTTTATATATATGTTTTATTTTATACTTCTTAAACATCGTTCCGGTATATCAGTTATGCACAAAGAGTTTACTATTGTATTTCTTGATTTGAAACATTTGCTAATATTTTGTGGATTTTTATTTAAGTAACAAAAGATGATTTGAATATGTTGTCAACGTTGCGTGTATTTCCGTGCTATAATAATATCGTATATTAATTTCATATTGACACATTGTAGGTATGTTCTTTGAATTTCAAAAATAGAATGTAAAATGATATGCTTTGCCTAGCACATTGTTTTGCGAAAGTACACATAAGTAATTTTTATTATCTTACTATTAGGAACAATATAATTATGTGCCCCAATTACTAATTTTTCAAAAAAGAATTGCCACCACCCATCCCTAATTCAGTATTATAAATATCCATGCAGATATATCATATACTCATTAGTTTATTTTCCTGGCAATGTATCGTGAGGAGGGGGGCGGGGGTGTGCGATGGGTGTAAACACACACTCAAAAGAAAAATTGAGTTAAAAAATGGGGTGGGGGGGGGCAGAGAGTGATGGTTTTATAATTTTTTTAAATTTTGGTTTATAAATTTAAAAAAAAGAAGTTAAAATGTTTCATATTACATTTCAATCACTATAAAGAGAAAATGTACAAGATGCACTATAAGAAGGTGTGGATTCAGGTTTTAAGAAAAGTTGGGGTGGGTGGGTCAATTGGTGAATTAATTAATTTTATTGGTTTCCCATTTTTAAGACATTTTCTAGTGAGGATACAAGCAATACTATTTAAATTATGTTGGGAACCACAGGAAACTTAAATACTTAACAAGTATAGTAATAAATACATTGGTAACATCCGTTTCTACCCATTTCCTCTTTTATTAATACATGAAGGAACAAATTTTCTCAGAAAAACAGGTGGGGCAGTAAACCTCCTAATCCCCCTCGTGGTTGCTACTGATCCGCTATCATATGTAACCTGTTCATCCATCACTATTGGAAAAAGAGTCAAATTTACCTAAAAGGTGATCACTAGATACATTTACACCAAGGCTGAAGTGAGAGGTTGGGCTGGGGTCAGGGCCAGATTTAAACCTCAGAGGACTTCAGGTTCGCAAGCCCAAAATCATTTATCATATAATTGTTTTTAATTTAAAAAAAAAAAAACTTTTAAGTAATGATTTTTCTCCTCCTACCCCTGCCAGATAAATGTCACACCTACCCCTCCCAAAACAAATGTCAGTGAGATACATCACCGTGAAAAAACACAAAAAAAACACGACACAAAATTACAGAAACATTTTTATTTGTATATACAATTTCAAAATGATCATTTATAAATTAACAAATCTTTATTAAAATATAATATAATTTATACAAACATGTTTGACATATTGCGCTTAGAAAAAATACATTCAATGCCATATTAAATATGTATGAGCAAACAACATAAATATAAAAAGACATTTTCTTAATTTCATCAGCACAAAGAAAATTGGGTTATAATCAATATGTAAGAACCACACATCAAAACACTACATTCAGTTAAAAAAAAATATATTAAAAAGAAGAAAAAAGGTCTTTTTAAACTTTACATTTAAAGAACAAAACATTATATAAAAGTATTTAATTCATAATTTTTCTTACATTACAACCAGGTGTACAGTTGTAATGGATAAATATATAAGAATAAATTAAAAAACTTCTTCTTTTTTATATTTAAACATACTCAAAATATTTTTTCCAAAAAAACAAACATAACTTTTACCCTTTGTTTATCTTTCAAATCAATTTAACATTTTACAATTTTTCCTACACACCAAAAATAGCTTTATATTTTTAATATATCCAACAGGTTTAACATTATTTCAGTTTAAAAGAAAAACTTTTTTTTTAATTATTATTATTAAATCAGATGTAAATATATATAGTGTGTTTAATATCAAAATGTTGGTATGATTGACAAGTTCCTTGTTCTTATAAATATGGAATAATCAAATATCTTATACAGACGTTAATATCAAACATACATTGTATTTAACATCATCTATTTTTATGAATACATATTAAACGTGTAGTTATTTTTGCTATGTACTCAGTATCAGCACAGCCATTTAAATATTGGGAGGGGGGCAAGAATGAATAGGGGTGCCATTTGAAGGGCACCTACAACGTAATAAAGGTAAATATTGTCACAAAAAAAGGGCTCTGCAGATTGACAGACCGAATCGCCCCGCACCCCCCCCCCCCCCCGTCTGTGCTGGCCCTTGTACAAAACCAGAATTTTCTTTTTTAAACTCTTGAAAATAATGTGTCGTTCACCATGTCAATGAATATAAATGATCAACCATTCCCATTTTTAAATTCCATTTTATACATGATTGTGTACAGAATACAGTAATTAAACGAATATCTCTTATCAAGCAGGGCTGGATAGAGACCTTAGTGGGGGCCGGGGCACTTCAGGTTCAGGGGCCCCTCAACACAGAAATTAAATTACTTGACAAATAAAAAAAATGAATGAATAGAACTATTTTATAATTATTACATTTTTTTTAATAAAGGAATTCCTTTGTCTGGGGGCCCAGGACAATTTCCACCTTTGCCCCCTTATAAATCCAGTCCTGCTATTATTCAGTCAGTAAACATAATCATAGCTTTGTTCAACACAGCAACAAATGTGTTACTTAACTAGTAACAAGAAACAGTGTTAAACAATGTTATTACATCACTAGTGATAGCGGTATTGACAGCATACATCTAAACGAGATACTAAACGATTAACAACAAAACATGCTCATTTTAAAGTTTTTCTAAAGTTATAAGATAATGACATGTAATTTCTTAATTTAATAATAATTTTAATAGCATGCAATCAATTTAATGCAACACAATATCGTAGTGATGGTTGGTTAACTGTAGAATCGGTTCGGTTTTGATCGTAAGAGAAAAACTGAAATATCAACAGCAGAAGTAGAAAAACACTACTTTCAGTTTTTCAATTTTTTCTTTTCCCTCTCAATTAAATCTTTATAAGATACTGAAATGTTTAAATTCATGGGTAACAACAAAGATAAAGTGAGTTCTTTATGAAAATACTTTGTAGAAAACAACTAAATCAATAAAGATATTGCCATCAAATATCTTACGAAGCATCTAAATGAAAGCACGACAAATGTCAATTCAAAGACTTTAAAAAAAAAGCACTTATAAAATAATAATACATTTTTTTGAAAAATTATAACCATAATTCTATCCTTTAATGAGGATGGTTTAGTATAAATAAATCCAGTGTTTCCATAAAGTCACCAACTTCAGTTAATGTCATACAATTTTGTTCATGTTTGCATATAAATGTATATTAAAAACCACAACCAAAACTCTACTCTTTTGTCCTAATCAAAGCCAAATTTCATAACTATACTATACTACTGTAATAATAAAGTAAAGCCGTTTTTAAAAATTCAGTAAGAAATTGTACAAAGAATTAACTCAGAATACCGTTACATACCTGGAGACAAGTACAGTAAAACAACAACATACATTTTGAAGGGTGATGTGTGTCATAAGTATAATGCCCAACATTTGCTAAGGACCACGTGGAACTAGACTAATGTAGTAATTAACTGCAAGTACACCTTTAATAGCTTTATGAAAGCATAATATCAGTTGTGAACCACCGCATGCTAAATAGTCTTATAATATCTAATAATAATTCTAAATCTCAGCAAAATGAGTGTAAGCAGGTATGATAAGACTACCAACACAATAATACAAAATATCATATTTGAATATTTCAGAAAACTAGTACAGATTATAGGAAAATAGTACAGAGTATTTTAGCCAATCAAAAACCTGCTTTCTTATACCACTTCCTGCCATACTAAAAACATTGTATTTCATTGGTTATCAGGTGTGATACAATTGTTTTTCAATTGGGAGTTAATCAAAATTAAAATTAAAGAAAAACAATCTACATAATTTTATTTTATACCTTGAAAGTATCACATGCTGGTGATTAATAAGTTTTAATGACGATTTTACTGCAGAGAAGTGGATAGGCATTAGGAATTGTTGCCAATAATTTTTAGTATTTTTTATGGGGGAAATGTTGGGGTAATTATTAGAGAAGAAAAATTGAGATGCTTAAGTAAAACAAAAAAATTGGGGGGGGGGGGGAAAGAGAGGTATTTGTGCTACCCCACTTTAATTTTCAACAAGCGAGAACATTGCTACAGCCAATCCATAGATACAGCCGGGTGATGTTTATACAGCAGTTATGTC
>JAULBS010140920.1:0-12730 GCA_032355785.1 Symmetromphalus regularis | reverse complement strand
AATCCCATGCCTCGACTGAGATTTGATCCCAGTACCTACCAGCCTCGAGTTCGATAGCTTAACCACTGCGCCACGGAGCCCTGATCGATCTTTTGACTCTAGAATACGACGGGTCAGTCATCCGTTTCCCGCCATCAAGAGTCAGAAACTTGATGGTAGGGAGTACCTAGTGGCAGAATTCAACAGCAACACAACTGAAAACACTGTGAACAAAATTAAACACATTATATTTCAAAACACTGAAGAACATACCAAGCATACACAAATAGCTATCCTTTCGAGAACTGGGGTCGAAACATTTTGACAACCCTCGTAACATCTCCACTAGGCCAAGTAAATTATATATATTAACTTAGTGTCGTTACTCGTGCCGGAAATTCACCCCCACCCCCCTCCACAAGTTCATTTTTATTTGTCATAAATCCTGCTATTACAAAAGTTTCATCACTTGTGCTTCAATTGTCTTAACGGAAATGCAGATAATCAGCATCTATTTTATAGAATTACCATAAGAGAAACATACATACGTGGTTTTTCATAGAATTATTGTACATAATAATAATAATAAATTAATTTTTTGTTTTACTTTTTCCTACTTATTTTATTATAACACTAATTTAATCAACAAGCAAAAAAGGTTCAACACGGTTCAAGATACATGTTTTGCAACTATTGCAAATATTCTAGAGAACAGAAACAAATAAATGTTTGACAAACCTAAATGCGTGCCACACAAGTCATTAATTTCTATTGTGGCCATGTTTCTAGGAAAATAAATAATTCTTTTAAATGTTCTACCAACACATTTCTGAGGCCTATTCATTGAAGGGTCACCTATATTGCATGGTATTGAAAAGAGAAGAAATAAGTCTAAATAACTGAGGGGCTGACAATGTTCCACAGAATTATGAAGCATTTTAAAGGCATTTCAGTTAACATCACATTAATCTCTTAAAGGACAGCTGATTATTTCACATATAAAACACCAAATGCTTCAAGAGACAACATTTCAAAAGATGTTGACATCTGGACACATAACAATTTCAAATCTTTTTGCTGATATTGTAATCTGGTAACGTTATGATACACAGGCCCACACTCGCCTCTCCCCCAAAAAATATATTGATGTTCGATGGAATATGTTCGCTCGAACATGATAGAGATTTTGTTATTCTTAAAAGGGAGATAATTAATTAGTAAAATTATCCCGCCAATCGGTGAAGGTTACTTGTGCGTCTACGTCCATGTTTTCTGACACCATGTTGACTTCTTTAGATAAAACTATTAAAAGAATCTCATCCACCATGTTTCTTCTTATTCTCTTCACCACTATGAACCTCTGGGCAACAATTTCACAAAACATCAACTTTGCATAGAAGTGAGTTAACCAACTTTTTTGCATTTTAGTTGATATCAGATATTTTTCTTCGCATTTTTTTTTTTTTTTTTAACGTTTTGCTAGATACACACTCAACTGCAGAATGGCACAAGGTGGTTTTTTTCACATTCTTATAAATAACTTTTAAATAACACAATAATACGTATTTTGGTCGATACTTATTCAACTGTGCTTAATCACAAGATTTTTTTCTTCACATTTTTATCAATATACAACTTTTAAATGGCATAATGATTCACATTTTGGGTGAAACATCCAACGTTTAGATGAAACAAGCTACGGTTCACATTTTTGGCTGATATACATTAACTTTACAATGACGTGCATTTAAGGATGGCACAAACTATTTTCCTCGTGTTGGTTTAAACACATTCAACTTTCGAAAGGCAAGTTAATTTTCATAATTGTGGGTTATACACATATAACCTTTGAACGACAAGCCATTTTTCACATTTCGTTGATATACTTCAACTTCATTTTTTATTGATATATTTGACTTCAGAACAAAACAAATTTATGCTAGACACTCTACTCGGCCTTTGCGTGAAAATAAAGGATATCGCAATATTGTTTAGAACATGTTCATCTTTTGCATGGAACTAAACTATTTAATAATTTAGATGACAGAAGACATTCTTTATTTTTTTAAGGACCCAAATTATTTCACAATTTTTCGCTGACAGAAGATATTGAACGTATCGATGGAACCAAACAATTTCACAATATTTTCAACAACAGATGACATTCGATGTTTATATGGAATCAAATGAGTTCACAATATTTTCGTTGGTAGAAAGCATTCGACGTTTGGATGGAACAAAACGTTTTACAATATTTTCCAAAGACATTCCACATTTATAAGCAATCAAATGATTTCACAATATTTTCACAAGACCTCCACACTTATATGGAATCAAATGATTTTACAATATGTTCGTTAGTAGAAGGCATTCAACATTTGGATGGAACGACAGACGTCATTCGACGTTTATATGGAATCAAATGATTTTACAATATGTTCGTTAGTAGAAGGCATTCAACATTTGGATGGAACGACAGACGACTTTCGACGTTTGGGTGGAACTGTTTCATTAGACGACAGTGGTGTGAACCATAATGGCTAAACCTAAAACTTGTGAAAATCCTTCCTATGCACAACTGAAGGTCTATATACATATAATAGTATCGCGCTGGTCTGCGGTTTGCAACATGTACAGATTTTTATTTACAGTTTTATGTACGATACAATTATGAAGCATTTTAAAGGCAAAAACTCCAGTTCCAAAGAAGCTACAACAAACAGGATCACATTCCAGTATGCTTATCCTAAGTATGGTTGTCGAACATGTGTGTAGTAGATTTGGGTTTCCGTTCGGTATCTCTGTGTTAAACCTGTTTACTTGACCAAACTTACATGATTTCCTACGAATCTGAATATCATCTGTTAAAGGGAAAAAAGAAGTGTTATAGCCGAAAATGACTTGTGCCATCTCTTTGGTAGGTTGTTTTAAAATGTTAACTATCAACGGGATTCTTTTCTCAAAAGTAAAAATAGAGTACACATTTGAACATATTTTGATTCGTATAGATAAACATTTAAAATTTTAATAGTGATGTTTTGTCGATTGGCAAAAATCTGGCATTTGAACATGACGTTTTGCTCCTTACAAATAAAAATCTGGGCGTTAAATATGGCGTTTAGCACACAGGTGAGCAGCAGGTGTTTAAACATGAAGCTTTGGTAAAAAATATAACATTTGAACATGACGTTTCGCTTCTGAAAGGTAAAAATCTAGCTGTGAAACTGTTTGCTCCTCACAGGTAAAAATCTAGCTGTGAAACTGTTTGCTCCTCACAGGTAAAAATCTAGCTGTGAAACTTTTTGCTCCTCATAGGTAAAAATCTAGCTGTGAAACTGTTTGCTCCTCACAGGTAAAAATCTAGCTGTGAAACCTTTTGCTCCTCACAGGTAAAAATCTAGCTGTGAAACTGTTTGCCCCTCACAGGTAAAAATCTAGCTGTGAAACTGTTTGCTCCTCACAGGTAAAAATCTGGTGGTTGATGGTGATTGTTAAGCGTACTACTAACAACGCCTCTTCCTTGATTTTCATACAAATGTTCGTTTTTGAAACTGTCGTACGAAAGATTGTGGTGACGATCGCCAGTTAAATGAGGCGGCAAATTGGAAGGAGGATGGTAAACGAAACTGCCGGCTATTATAGATGGCTCATAGCGACTCTCCTCTTCCACGGTGAACAGGGCGTTATCACTGGAGTTGTCTGCGTAGGCGGTGCGTTCTGCTCTTGGAGTGGAATGTGCAGCTGCTATATAAACCTGCAACTCAATTAGAATCACGCACGTCTAAATAATACGAATTATGTACAGAAACATGTTTATAAAATCAAACCCATTAGACGTTATCAGAGCTGGATTAAAACCATTTAGAGGCCCTAAGCACTGAACAGATTATGGTACCCCCTTATATATGTAATTCAAAATAAAACAATAATATTTTATTATTATTAATGTTCATGTATATGTATAGTTTTTAAAATTCATTGTGGGACCCCTTTTTGTGGAACCTGGTTCAGTTGCAAAAGTTTAACATTGGAACTTTGTAAATCCTGCACTGGAAAAAACCTCTCTACGGCCACTCTTTCCCGGAGGCCCTAAGCACGTGGTCATTTTGCTTAATGGTTAATCGAGGCTGGAAGTTATACATTAAAATCATAGCCTTTTCATTGTTTTACATCAATTATTTTAATTATTAAAACAAATAAAAACAGAAAACCACCTGACCAATACAAACACTTAGGACCTATCTGAAGTGTTATAGTAAGGTAATTGCTATATCAAATCTCATCTTTATTGATGTCTTCAGATTATCTAAGTCTAAGACATAAGTTGTAAAGACGTATATTAAATGCTATTTATTTATTAAATTATTTAGTTCATGTAATATGTGGTTTATAAAGGTTTGGGCAGAGGCATGATAGATTTGTCCATATTCGGGCTTTGTGCTTATAAAACCTTCGTCAAGACTGCAGTAAATTTCTGCATATTTGTTAACAAAAGAAACCCACTACAATCACACAGGTTATTCGTTCTGAATAACAGCAAGACATCTTTTATATGCACCTTCCCATAAACAGAAGAGCATTTACCGTGACATTTATTTCACTACTCAGCCTTGACTTTTACTTTTCCAGACTTTGAGAACGCCAAATTTAGTTAATTTATTTAACGACACCCCCCATTCCCTCAAAAAGTAAAAACAGTCCAGACATTTGAGGATGCCCACGTTCAGACTTCTAAGGTTATATAAGCATGGAGTTGGAAGTGTCTAAGTTCCTTTTAACCCTCTGATACCAACAGTAGCAAATCTGCAACACAGATTGAAAAGGGGTCAGCTGCCAGAACAGTTTGATTAATAAAGAAACTTTAAAAGAGATGCGTGTCATTCTTTATGTCTAGGTGAGGGGTGGTTTGGTGCACTAACTCTATCTTAATTTTACTTTTAAAAATCGTTGTCGCATATTTGCAACAGTACCAGAAAATGGCTCCAGTAGGTCAAAATTTTAAAAATCTATAATTATTGTAAAATAAGTCTTTCAAGCCGTTGTTGATTTTTTAGGTCGTTGGGAAGTATTCCTGGTCTCTGAGGGTTAAAGTGATTTCTTTGTCAACTACAATGGTGGACAGCAAATACATTATTTGTCTTCATAGTGCATATTATCTATCTTACATCTGTGGCAAAATTATCATACGCTCTGTAGGGCTTTTCTCTGCAGTGGTAGTCGTATGCCAAGACTGATTCACCAAACCAAGGAACCAATCGCGTCTTCTTTAACGGGCGGTGTCGGTGCTTTTTGTGGTGGCGGGATAGGATCGTCGACATTGAGTTACTCCTGAAACAAAATGATAAAACCATTTCTTTAGAAATATATTTTTCTTTATTCAAAGTGCATATGGTTTTCGTGAGTAACTTCAGTTTGTGTCGTGAGTAGACAAAGAAAGTAAGGATTTCAGGAATCGGGAGAAAACCCTATTGGAGCATTTGCGACAAAAAGACAGAACAAAAGTATAAATATTATATGCAATGTTGTCATATATATATATATATATATATATATATATATATATTAATTCTCAAGCTAATTTTATTACAAAACAAATGATCAGCTATTAGATATCATTCTTTGGTAAACTGAAAAACACTTAATTTAAAAATTAGTGTTAAAAGATAAAATAAAATGTTTATTAAACCGTATTAGAGATCATCCATTTTTCTCATCATTTACACGAGCCTACAAAACATACTCTTTTTCTGGACCTCCCAACCCCCCAAAAAGCGTACAAAATGAAAATGAAAAATAATGATGGTTCCGAAATAGTATTATAGTAATTTTTTTAATTATTTTGAAAAGCGTACATGCTCCTTTAAACCCCCACTCCCAAAGTACGTTTTGTGCGCTGGTGAAAATGATTAAAAAATGGATGACCCCTTATTAAACTTTATTATCCGAAAATCGAGTTATTACCTTTTTCTCAGTTGCCATTTCCTAACTACAGCCAAAATGATGAAAAGAATTGCAATCAGAGAGAGGGTACCAAGAGTGCCACCAATTATAAATTCCGTCGGAAAGTGAGTTGACTGGAAAATAAAATGGATGATTGTATAAAAGTATATGCGTCATCTTTTTAACAGTGTTCTATAGAAGAAACTCGCTATGAATGGCTGTTTTACGAGTTCGGCATAAATTCGTCGCTGTGCTGACGAAGGGGCGAATATGCCATTTTGCCAACGTTTTTAAAATTTGACTTTCCATTGATTTGCCTTGTTGTCTAAAATTAATTAATTAACTAATTAAAGGAGTGAAAGATAAAGTTGTTATTTACTGAATCAAAACTACGGCCCTATTAATATGAAAAATCATTTTATGTCAATTTATAAAATTTTGAATATTCGCCGTTCGTCAGAAGAGCGACGATTTGTGTTTAATGGTCAAAATGACCATTTCTTTACATTTTTTCTCGTGTAACTAACTTTATATGATACCAGATATTTAAAATCACGTTTTTGTAATTTTCTCGAAATAAGTCATGCTTTGTCTACATAGTCATAACTATTTAACCTATTTAAACACTTTAAAATGAGTTGTGAGTGGAACCGAAATTACCAATTTGCCCAAGTCCTATACTCATACAACTTTTAACTCAAAATATTGGTTCCAAATATAACTTACCCTGTTGTACTCCGCCTGCCAGTCGCTGGTGGGGCAGACGACAGGGGGCGGACAGTTTCGCTGCGGGTACTGTTGAGCACACATCGTCTGGTTATCATCCAGCAGACGAGAGAAGCTCCCCGGGCAGCGCCACTGAATGATATAGCCCGAGCTGCCCTCAGCACACTTGTAATACGCCTGACATCCCGGCAGCCGAAGCTCCTCTCGCTTGGTCTGGCTCACCCTGTCGCCCGACTGGACACAGGGCAACGCTCGCTTCCAGCACATGGACTCGGGGACCCCCGTGCTGGAATATTTCTGAAATAACGAGAACGATACAGTAAAATCTTAAATATTAGCCATCTCTCCACGCCATTTTTTCGTTTACATATATATTGAGAAAATTAATATTCTATTATAACATATATTGCAATTTCATTCGATGCTCATATACCAACATGACCGTCTTTATAGTGTACTGGCCAGGGCTGAAAAAAGGCCTTATTTTAGGAGATACCCCTACCGGACGTATAACAAGCAGAAACTGGTCTCATTTCAACACTCATTAATACACGATCTCCAACATGGTGAAAGTGAAGACAATCCATCAATATACACTGACAGATCTGGCAATGAGGCGGATGGTCATTTTTCAAATGAAAATACGAGTTAAATACGTATGACCAATGCTGGAATGAAACAAAACAATTTCATCCTTCCTTAACCATCTGTAAAAGGACAGCCAATGTCCCATGACCAGCTTTATTGAATGACGCTTATTTGCTCCCACATTGTTCCAATCACCTTGCCAATTTAAAATCAGAATATGGAATACCCATATTAACACCAGGCAAATTCAAGGCAATCTTTAAAAAAAAAAAAAACATACATAATATTATATACATATAAATTAATATTAAGACGTTATTTACAATATACTGACTTGAAACAAATAAATAACTAAAACCATGGTAAATAAACACAAATTCAGAAAATCAGTGATGAAAAACAAATGTATTATAAAAATTAGTTTCTTTTCAATACTGAATAAGCTATTGGTGGAATCGAAATGATTCCACCACACCTTCATTAACAAATACACAATCACCATCTCTAACAGGCTGAAGGTGAGGACAATCCACCAAAATATGACGCACCTTCAATATACACTGATTGCGCTCACAATGAGGCGGATGTCTTTTTTTCAAATGAAAAATGTTAAATAGGTGACCAATACGAGAACGACACAAAACAATTTCATCAATTTATTGACCGTCTGTTGGAAAACTGCCAATTTCCCAAGATCCAGCTATTTGTCCAATTTGGATGCATGGCAATCGCGTTTCAATGTATCCAAATTTCAAAACTTTTCCTAGGCAAATATAATACAATAATAATAACCACCGCTATGATTAAAATTATACAACTTAATAAATAAATTATAAATAAAAATATATTTAATTGTGGGTCGGTAAACTTGATGGCTACATCCGGTTGTTTCGTGTCTTGAATAGAATATCCAATGTTTTACAGGTTTTACCTGGGTTGTGTGTCAGTACACATTTTTATTATGGACATTGAGGTGAAGGCAGTCGGTTGACCACATTGCACTCGAACATATGACGTTTTGTTTGAATTCCGGGTTTGTAACACTCCCAGTCAATTTATTTAGGACGATCTTTCAATAGCGCACTGCCCAATCTTTGCTACCACAGTGTGAAGAATCTAAAACTCCTAACTTGTGTATTTGTCAATAAATATCGGATCAAACTTCCTACATCTGGAACCTGATCGGACATGTTGATTTCTGTCAAGTTTGGAATGGAAAATACAATAAGGAGTTGGTTTTTAAAGTTAGTGTTTTAGTCTTGAGAGAAAGAGAGAGAGAGAGAGAGAGAGAGCAACAAAAAAAAATCGTTCATAGCAAATATTTTCTGGTAGCATGATAGTTTAGTCAAAGAAAAAGATAATTGGCTTTAGACAAAAGTTTAAAAATAATAATAATACAATGGTGCGTGGTGTTTGCTGTCATCTATGCGATTGTTATGAAGTTAATTAAGTTTGACATTTTGTAATAGTTACATGACATAGAACGTTCGTTGTTCACAGTTGCCACAAAGAAAAAACATAATTGGAAATAATGTTCCACTTTCACATCGTAACTGAATTTGGTTGTACTTATTTTGATGCTTATATCCAATTAAGATTCAATAACGGTGTCTTGGACACACAACTGGGTTTCCTGTGCTATCTGTCGATAAGCAGCAAAGGATTTTTTATGTTCATTATCCCACAGACATGACTGTACATACCACGGCCTTTGATAAGCCAGTTGTTGACCACTGGTCGGTGTAAATGGTATACACCTACCCACCAAGTCTTGCACAGCACTCATTCATCGCTGGGTCAGTACTGAGATTAAAAATACGATGCCTGGACTGAGATTATTCCAGTACCTACCAGCCGCGAGTTCGATAGCTTAAACATGACTGAATTTGGTATATCCACAGTTGTGAGGAGTTTGAACTGCATCAAACGTAGGCAGTTAGGTGTGTCAACAAAATGAGACTCTTGTCATGACTGAAAAATATAGGATTCTGTTTGGGTCTCTATTTTAATAAACAAGTTTAAAATTATCATCGATACTCCGCTAATAATTATAACTGGGACGTTTTACTCGCGTAGGAATATAAATCTCTGATTACAAACAAACATCAGGGCGGAAAGGAGAATAAATCACGGTATCAGGTCAACAACTGTCACTCTCTTGTGAGGCTAGAGAAAAAGAACAGATAATTTTTTTTTTTAAATAACGAGGATATAAAAATGAAAAAAGTTTATCATCTTACAACACTATCTTCCACAGCACAAAAACGTCACTATTTTATTTTACAAAATGATGCACCAAACATGCTGAGTGCAACGTCATCTTCAGTTTCAAAGCCTTTTAATCTGCTAAATAATATCAAGGTTGGGATGAATAATAATTTTTATTTCAGTAACTGGTACTGTATTAAAAGCTACGGGTTGGTTCGTTTGTTCCAGCAGGCCGGCATTTTCTATTAAAATATACAAAGTGGATTAATTCATCTCTGGGATGTTGGAGAGGTTGTTGTTGTTGTTAATAAAATATAGGCGGAATACTTGTTGGTAGGGTGTTAAACATTATCCAACCCCTGGGAACATTTAGTGTCTTTAATGTGCAAACAGAAACCGAGCGGGTGAAGCAAGTGCATCGTCATCGATTATAGGTACTCCCTGAAAAAGCCACGATTCACGTGAAACCACAATCAAAATTTGCGGCAGCAGCTAGCAGTGTTTCGACTCCGTCACTTGACCCACAAGTAAGACTGGCTGGTTCGTTGCAAATGAGGTGAACCACAACATTTACTGTTTCCTGATTATTATTTATTAAATACATTTAACTCGTTACTAATTAATTTAATTACTGTGTATTTGTTTGCTTTTTAGTATAAACTTGATTTTATTTACGATTTACAGCTGTTGATACATGTGTGTTTTGGTGCTTTTAGAACATCTGAAAGCTTGTATGCCGATTCTCATGGACCTAGATGTGCAGAGCTATCTTTTCAATATGCTTCTAAATTAGAAGCTTTAACAACCAGCTCACAACCTAGTTTTTAAAGAAAGATATGAGTTTGTATGGAAGCCAAATGCAATTCGTACTTTTGGTTTTGACTGTTTCCAATATCTTTGATGACATAATGGAAATTCATATATTTTTCGTTCACCATGGTACCACATGATACTTTGTTTGATCTGGTGGATTTGAGAAAAGATGGTACTAGTATAAAAATAAAATGTCTTGCAAATTAAGAACAGATTTAGTGATATCATTCATGTTTACGCTGGTGGATCAGGAGAAATAAATACTGTAACCTCTGCTGCAATTTCGAAGAGATTGCCTGTTTCGGCATCAACATTTAAAGTCGAAACGGGCAATACATTAAAGCTTCTTGACTCCAGAATTTAACTTGTTTGAAACTGAAACATCCCCTAAGTGGGATTATCATACGAAGATGTATTTTGAGAAAAAGGTAACTTTTTTTACTAGATACCCAGTCATTGTTTGTATTACTGGCAATAAAAATGCATATCTAGCTGCCAAAAAAGATTTGAATTTTCCGTGTGTTAATATAGTTATACCCTATACAGATTATACATTTTTGATTAACAAATATATTTTGCCAGCCAAGGTGACTCGGGCAATGCGTGAACAAATTTCATTCTATAAAGCCAGTGTTGTGAGATTGGCAGTCCTCCTACAAACACTCAAGGAAGGATGAAATTGTGATCTTTTCTTTCCGTATTGGTCATGCATATTTTTGACTGCATCATATTTTGGTGCAACACATTATAAAATTTTTAAAGGAACCTAATTTTATAATACATTTATTTATTTATGAGTGAAGTACTAAATTTGTTTTTTTCTTTACTAGTCGATAGTGTTATATCGTAAATACCTTTAATATTTTTTGTATGTATATATATATAATAATAATAATAATAATAATAAAAGAAGTAAATAAAAATGGGCCAATAAAAAGAACTAAAATAATCAGTGTGATCTTCAATAGACGATGTTTTTGCATTCGTGCTAGGAGAGTGAATGGGCGTGGGAGGGGGGGGGGGTTAAATAATAAATAAATATCCAAAATGTTTTATTATAAGAACCTAATTTTTATCATTAACATAACTTTTACAAATGACTAAGATAATTATAGCACAAATATCTGGGTCCATAGTTGGACATTTAAAAAGCAAACAATTCCACACTATTGTTTTACTATTAACATAATTTATGCAAATAATCAAAGTGAAACTGCGCATTTCGTTCATTGTTATTTAACACGACCGACAGAGCTAATGGAAGAATAACCTTGACCTTGTGTTCAAAGTGTGGTCGAAATAAAGGTCAACCCGGAATTAATTGTAGCCAAGTTATATTTACAGGCCCGTAGGAACCAAGAAGGGGGGGCGAGCCCCTCCCCCCACTTCTGGGCTTTTTTTTCTTTTTTTTATATATTAATATTTGCTATTGTAACTAAAATATGTTATAGTGCCCCCCACTCCCAAAGTAGTTCCTACGGCCCTGATTTGTCATCATTGGAAGCGAAATTTCATCACCTATAACGTATTAATTGCCTCATTTTGGTAAAAGTAATGACATTAATTTATTTAATGCATTATTTTGTGCCACATTTTAAAAATATTTTCAAATACGAGTTGTGTCCCGTTATAGCTACCTATTACGTCATATTGTGTCGATGATTATTATTACCTGTTACAAAATGGTCTTTTAGCTCATTTGTTTTAAGTATTTTGAAGTTGGTCGTAACTCTATTGTTTTTAATAATTTCTATCTCTATTGTAAATCGCTGTTTTGCGTTTGAACTATAGTTAATATCATGGAGCTAAATGTCTTTATAAGTTTGTGGGATTTTTTATTTTTTTTTCTGTTTTTTTTTAAATTTTAAAGTACAACGAATAGTTTCAGCTCAGATATGGCCTGTTTTAAAATGTGCACTGCAATATATCATTAGTTTGATGCAAAACAATGAATTTCAATGTATGTAACGCATTAAATTTGAAATAAGTTGAAAAGAAACATCAGCTGAACAGGAAAAAGTTTGTTTTATTTAACGACGCTTCTAGAGCACATTGATTTTTATCTGACATATGTCTTTAGAGGAAACCCGCAGCCGCCACATAGGCTACTCCTTCCGATAAGCAGCAAGAGATCTTTTATATGCACCGTCCCACAGACAGGACAACACATACCACGGCCTTTAATAAACCAGTTGTGGACCACTGGTTGGAACGAAAAATAGCCCAAACTCTAAATGGGTCCACTGAGAAGGATCGATCCGACGAACTACCGATTCACAGGCAGACACGCTACCGTTTGAGCTAGATCTTCTATAATAAACGTCAGGCTGCCGTTATAATAACTACGTTATGCATTTACCGGAATTGTTGATTACATTTGACTATCTGGTTTCCATATATTTTTATATGGAGAAAGCCTATGACACTTCATGGAGGTATAGTATTTTAAGGGACCTCCATGACTTCGGCCTTAGAG
>JAULBS010140909.1:0-12730 GCA_032355785.1 Symmetromphalus regularis | reverse complement strand
AAAATCATCAACATATAAAGAGCTATCAACACCAGGTTTTAAACACTGGGTGATGCTATTAATTTTGACAGAAAATATTGTTACAGAAAGGATGCTACCCCGAGGTACACCAATTTCCTGTGGGTGAACATCAGAGGAAGTTAATCCCACCTTATCTTAAAGGATCTATCATTTAAAATGTTAGTTATAAAAGCCATGGAGGTCTTTTAAAATCCCCTACTTCCATGTTGTGTCATAGGCCTTCTCCATATCAAAAAAACAAAAACAAAAAACAAAACAAATACTGAGACTAAATGCTGCTTATGGATGAAAGCCTCCATGGTAAACGTTTCAAAACGAACAAGATGATCAACCGTGCTTCGTTTGAATCTGACCAACATTGCACATTAGTAAGCAATTTGTGAGATTCAAGATACCAAACGAGTCTACGATTGATAATTCGTTCCATGGTTTGACATATGCAACTCATAAGAGCAATAGGGCGGTAGCCGGGCGGATTTGTTGGATCCTTTCCAGGCTTAGGAATAGGAATTATAATAGCATTCCTCCAATCTGAAGAAAAATCACCAGAAACCCAGATTTTATTAAAAATACCAAGAAGAACCAAAAGAGATGATTCAGGTAAATGTTTAAAAATTGATAGTGAATATCATCTGGACATACTGCAGTATTATGAGATCTGCGAAGAGCATCTCGCAGCTCTTGAACAGAGAACAATTCATTGTATGCCTCAGTATTTCCAGACTTAAAATTAATAGGCTGTTTTTCAGCATTATTTTTATCAGTCTATACAAAAAGCAGAAGAAGAGTTATATGAAAAATTATCGGCCCTTGCAGTGAAGTGACATTTGTGTCATTGACAGACAAGTGATGAATAGTATTACTGGATTCTTTTCCTTTAATTTTACGAATCCTATTCTAGACAGATTTACAAGAAGTTTAAGAAGTCAACTTGGAGACGTAATTTCTCCAAGATAACTTCTTACTCGGTCTAATCTCTCTACGAGCCTAGCAATTTTATTATTGTTCAAGTTGTCCCTGGTATGTTCTCGTTTGAACCTCACAAGGACCCTGTTTGGCTCTTTTATTGCGTGTTTAATTGAGTCGTTAAACCATGATTTACTAAAACGCTTTGGAACTGCCGAAGTCTTGGGAATAGTTTCATCTGCAAAGTCTTTCAAGATGGAAGTAAACAAAGACATGGGATCATCAGAATCCGTCATGGCAGATTGCTGCAGTCTAGTGCTGCACAGACACTGAAATTAATCCCCATCTGCCTTCGCCAACTTCCATCTTTGAACCCTTTCAAGTGACAGTGATCCGTCATTCTCCAAAATAATAGGAAAGTGGTCACTAATAAGTTTTTTTTAATCATTTAATAAAATAATGTCATTTTTGAGAATTAAGTTTTCAAATTGTTTATCTCTAATATTAACGTCCTCGCATCCCCACATTGTATGGTGAGCATTAAAATCCCCCATAATGATAAAGGGGGTGGGAGTTGATCAATGAGACCCTGAACATCTCTGGGATTGAAAGTAAAATGGTTTCGAGGAGGTGAATAAACTGAACAAATAGTCAAAAGTTTTATCAGCTGTGACACGAACAGCCACAGCTTGTAAATTTGTATTTAAATTAATAACACTCTGGGCAATGTTTTCATTAACGATATTATGTCGGTATTATGAAATTTATGATAGAGGTTAAATCATCTAATATTAATATTGTCAGTTTCCTTTAGGAATCTTCCCTGAAGAGAAACTGCAATTCGTCAGGGGGAAGTACAGGAGTTATTAATGCCCTTTCCTTTGGCTTTGTTGTTGTGGATGTGAACGATCAATATATGAAATATCCATTTTGTCCTCATCCACATCCAGATCGTAAGAATTGCTGATTGGGATAGATTTTGTTTAATTTTTTTTCAATCTTCTCGAACAGCTATCTTTACTTGATGTTTTTGTATGTTTGCTTGACTGAGGAAGACTGGGTCCTGACACCACAGTACTCGACCTACTTGGTCGATGTATAGAATCCTGAGATACTTCAGTGAATGTTGATTGAGTAGCTTTCTGTACAGCTTCTTTCTGTTTCTGAGATGCTTTCAAGACTTTTTTTTTCAGTTTTTTGAATATCAGAAAGCTTTTTATATTTAGAATCGTCAAATCTCCAAGTCAACTCTGTCTGGACCATGACACTTTTGGTTGAGACTTTGGCTGCAGCAGATTATGATTTCCCTGCTGCCACAGGACTGGCTGTCTCAACCAATTTCCTTGGTTCATCAAAGGACACTTGCTTTTGTACCTTAACCTGTTGAACTTGTTTTTCCAGTTTCCACCATGCACAATCTATCGAGTGTACAAAGTGATTTCCCTTGCAGTTCGTACACATAATTGCATGTTTGCATGTTTTGCTGTCATGGTCAAACTGACCACAACGAGTACATGTCAGTTTTTTTCGGCATGTATTTTGTCCATGTCCGAACTTCTAACAATTAAAACATCTCAAGGGGTTTGGAATAAAGGGTTTTACAGGTATATTAAGATACCCGGCTTTAATAGATCTTGGAAGGTTTGGTGTACTAAATGTGAGAATTAAAGTATTCGTTAGAAATAAACTCATTATTCCTACGAATCTTTATCCGTCTGACTGCAGTAACACCCTGAGAAGATAAGTTTTCCAATATTTCTTGACCGATTACTCCTCTTGATGAATTCAAGGAAGTATGCGCAGTGACATTGATAGGCACATTACAGATGACTTGACTTGAGTGGACACTTAAGAGTGACTCTCAGTCGAACACTCGATCAACAGAGTTCCATTAAAAAAAAACTTTTTCACAGATTTGAACTCACCAGACAAGCATAACTTCTGCAAGGCTCCATCATCACTAGAAACAATGATGAGAAACCTTGGCCAGGAACCAGAAGAAACCACTTTAGACGTCTTGCTATTTTGAGTTTTTATCATGGATTCTTCATCAGGGCCCCATCGGAATTAGTAGACTTATTTTTAGAAGTCATGTTATAAGGACAAATATTCATCAAACATGCTCCCCACTCGCCCAACAAGGGGATATGATGCTGCGGATAACCACCAGACATCAATGTCAGGGATACATAGTTGATATACTAAGGCAATTATAAGAATCACCCGATTGACCCTAGCCACCGCCCCAAGAGCAACACGTGCAAAAGTAATATATATATTTTGTTCGTGACAAATGAAAACAAAATAAAGGTATGCTCTTGAGCATGGCATGACCAGGAGATTGATCAGGTCGGGCCTACCTGACCTCCCGTCTAGATGAACTAAAGGCCAAAGTGGTGTGTTGTTGAACACGTCTGTAACCTTAGACAGAGCAGCATTACGTCGTCCAGCATTACGGGCTGTACCCCACGGCAAACAGGGTGCCCATATCCCGGTTAAGGAGAAATGGGGGTTGTACTGTATTAGCCAATCTCATGGAAAATCCATGAGAATGTTGTGACACCTACACCACGGTGAGGAACAGTACACGTAGGGGCGCGGTATGAGGAAGCAATCATCAACATTTACATATTAGGATATGTGTGAAAAATAGAATGATGTGGCGAGTCTACGTAAACACGAATGATTCAAAACACCTGGACTTGCTCTACCATCCTTCTTTTACTATAAACCATTATTATTAGTTTCTGTTAATTCAACAATCACAAATGTAGGTTTTGGGCAATTGAACATAGGTTTGGTGCACTGAAAATGGAAATTTAGTAGCTCAAAATGTTTATTTGGGCCACCATTCCGCAACTATTAGGTGTCAAATAATAGGATGTTTGGGACTTATGGTATTAGAGGAAACCCACTACCGCACACAGGGTACTCTTTCCGATTAGCATCAACTGAATATATACGTACTTTCCTAAAGACCACTGGTTGGAACAAGAACTTCCACAAACGAATTCGCTGAAGGATTACCCTTAAAATACACAGGCAATCAGTTAGACCGACATATATTAAGAAGAAAGAAAAAAAGGTTAGAGAGGTACATCTTATAACAATAACCATTACACCACATGTGAGAAAACGTTACAAAAAGAGCGTATGGTGGTAGTTATGTGAACAAAACAACAATTTTCACTTGTGTGTTGTCGCCCCCATACCTTGATCAAATGTACCTAAAATGAAGAGGAGATAACATATATAAACAAAACTTAGGAGTACTGAGGAGACAAGCTGTGGTTATCCTGATAAAAGGTACCAAGTACTGATTTGTGTTGCCATCTAATAGCTGCGCCCTAAAAGTTGTAACGTTTATTAAAAGACATTAACCTACAGACTGTTCAACAATAAAAATCGTAGAGGTTAAGTTTAGGGTGTACTGATATTTGTAAATGAAAATCAGATTTCCTCCGTTTTTCCTTTTAGGCTCAACTCTTTCAGCCGGGCCTAAGGGAAACAATTCGAATAGCGAGAAATCGGTTTGTTTTTCTATATTCGGACTTTTCCAACACAACGATATCACAACCCCAATCAGACGTTTCACATTATATACAATAAACATTAGAAATCGCAATATCCTTAGTTTTCAGAAACATTAACCATTGTTTGTAATTTAAAGAAAAAACCAATCAACCATTGTGCTGACTGATTTGTGTTTCGGTATCAACTATTTGTATCCGGTCTCGAAAGAGCCATTTCCTTTAGACTTAATCGATCTGCTTCTGTGATTGTCATTGGCGCAGATAGTCTAAATACAAGTAACAGCCTGAAGCATTAGTCGCATAGGACACTGACCAGTAGTCACTATTCTACTGAAGTATGTTGAACTCATACAGAAATAAACATAATATAATCTTCTTAAAGAGACAGTCCTCCCAAAATATTTGTGTTGAGATGTATTGCATTTAAAAGAGGTCACTCAATTACAAGTCAAAATCAAAGGACATGCTACCAGAAAAATGAGAATATCACAAAGAGAAATACTTTAATGTATGTTAGACAGTAAAGTTTACCATCCAGTTACATTCTAATAATAAATGACTATCAAAGAAACCATTATTAAAACATTTAATTAAATGTTTTGACATTGGCACTGTTAAGGTCCTCGGGCGGTCGTATTGGCCCCAAGGTGGCTGTGTTAGCCCACGGTTGGAATTAAGAAATGTTTTAAATTTTAAACTATATTATATTTTTTTCATCCTTAAATTGTGCTATAATAGTGATGACTGCTAGGTACATATGTTATTTATTAATCCTAATATGTAATTATATTTTGTAAATAATGTTATATAAACATTTTCTTTATTAAATAAAATAATAAAAAGTAATGGCACTTTAATATTTTATTTATTGCCCATCCTAATATATTTAAATAATTACAAAAGAAACTTAAAACAAATAAGCTTAGCAAATGGATTAACGCAAATATATGCAGATGCATAACGATGTGACAGATATAGTGGCTTTGAAACCAGACTGGCCAAATATATTTATTGACATGCAAGTTAAAACTGGACGGCAGTACCTAGACCGCCTTAACTGTTTTGTAAAGAAGATAAAAAAAACCCACAGAATGTAAGTCAAAAAGAATCCTTTACTGTCACAGCGTTAATGCAGTGTGAAATATTTCTGTTACTGAAAGATAGATTGGGCAATGACAGCTACATATTTTAAAAGAAATGTTCCATAGGCCCACCTATAATGATTCAAAGAAAATAATTACTGACAGATTTAAATCTGAAAACATAACTTAAGTTTCGCATATACCCTATACGGACATGGATTTTCCCAAATCAGTGCTTATATTGGAAACTATTTTTTTTTCGCATTAATACTTAATAATTAACTACTCACGTACCTCGTCGTTTTCAACAGTATCAGTAATGGGGCTGTAGTGAAAAACATAAATATAAAAACGAAGAAGACAAAATTGTAATCTAAACAAAGTTGCGGCTTTCCCAGGAAATGATTGAAAAATATACTCAACCCTCCTAAAGTAACCTACAGATTATTATGATAAAAACAGCCCTTCTAAATAAAAAGGCTACATTTCGTTTTGACTCTGAAGGAACTGGCCAAAAAAAAATGTGTAGTCGTGAAGTTCTTATAATAAATGAGAATTACCTGTTTAAGAGATATTTATGAAAATAATTTTATAAAAAAAAACAACAACAAAAACATTTATAATAATTATTTATTGTGCAGACTATAACATTTAAATAATTGCATAAGAAACTCAAAACTAATAGACTTATCAGATATGTTTGGTTGTCCATTGAGGGCCCTGACAGCCACGACATCATCCTCTGGAAACAAAACATCTCGAAATATATGCAGCTGGACAACGATCTGACAGATATAGTGACTCTGAAACCAGACTGGCCAAACATATTTATTGACAAGCAAATTAAAACTGGACGACAGTACATTGACAGCCTTGAGATGATTAATAAAAATGATCAAAAACCACAGAATGGAAGCCAAAACATTCCTTTACTGTCACAGCGTTAATGCAGTGTGAACTATTTGTTATTGAAAGATAAATTGGGCAATGACAGCTATATAATTTCGAACATATTAAAACAAATGTACCACAGATCCACCTATAATGACTCAAAGAAGAGAATTACTGACACATTTAAATATGGGAAGATAACACCAGTTTCACATATACCTGATATAGACATCGATATTATGTCAGTGCTTATATATGTTTTTACTGTGAAGGTAAACACTGTTTTTCGCATTAATTCTTAATAATTAACTACTTGTATACGTGGTCGTTTTCAACAATTTGAATAATTGGTTGGTAGTAAAAAAAAGTCATAATTGGTAACGTCAATATGTAATATTATATTATTCCTATGTAATAATATATTATTCCTTTATAATTAACCAAGACCTATCTTTTAAAAAAAAAAATAAAAAAAAATTCCTGTCTTTCGAACATTAGTCACGACAAGTTCTTATAATGAATGAGAATTACCTATATTCACGAAAATAATTTTATAAAAAAAACTACATTATTTATAATAATTATTTGTTGTACCGACTATTACATTTAAATAATTACATCAGAAACTTTAATCGAATAGGCTGAAACCAGATTGGCCAAACATATTTATGGACATGCAAATTAAAACTGGACAACAGTACATAGACCGTCGTGACTGATTAGTAGAAATGATAAAAAAACCACAGAATGGCAGAGTTGTATTATCCATAAGGCTGACTAGGCTGAAGCCTAGGGATCCTGTGGGGTCAGGCTGTCAACTGTAGTGGGGTGAAAGATTAAAGTAACAGAGGAGGGGCCCAAAGTACGTAAATAATCTACGTGCCCAGTCATGGGTTAATACAGAATGGAAGCCAAAAACAATCCTTTACTGTCACAGCATCACTGCAGCATCTAATATTTCTGACAGAATTTAACAGAAAGGTTCTGGTCGGTGCTAGTGATATACATCCACTGAACCTTACAGAGATCTCTGGGTTCATACCTATATCGAGAATAAAAAGTTCATACCTTGACTGACATTTGATCCCATTACCTACACACCATGAGTCCGACATCTTAATTACAGCGCTTGTAAAAACGTATTTCAGAGGTTAAATATCGATAATTTAAAATATCCCAATAGCTGTTTCGCTTTTTGAGACCGCACTGTACAACCAATGCAGGTGAGGAGATTACCAGTTATAACATGCCCAGTAGGTAGGCAGCAAAAACAGGTAAACATAACAATTTTACAATATGAGTACATACACACATGGCACGATAAGGCAGTTTGATTAGATATTCACTTATTTTTTTATTTATTTTGTCTACGTGCTTTACATAACATAAACCTAAGTATCAAGAGACTTAACACTTTGTTTCTATGATTCGGACCTTCGATCGCGATAATAACTGCATATGTATGTATACGTTAGTTCAACTATTTACAAACTAGTCGTCATGCTTTAAAACACATCACATACTCTATATTAAAACTTATTCATGTGTTGGTCGGCAGATTTTTTCTTTTTATAATTTTTAAAGGAGCCTTTGTGGTGGCAGCGAGTTTCCTCTAAATGAATATGTCAGAATGACCATATGATTGACGTCAAATAGTCGATGATAAGATAAAAGTCAATGTACTCTAGAAGCATCGTTAAATAAAACAAACTTTACTTTAACAACCGTTTATACGACCAGTGGAATGTCCAATTAAATACACACAAATACGCAATCGCCTGCACTCACTGAGCTCTTCAAAATAGAGACGGTACCACATAAGCGGGTGTTCTCTAAACAGACCACCCTGCGTTATGACGTAGAAAGTCTCCAAAATAGCCCAGATTACTTTTGTGCTAGGGGATGGGGTGAGTCGTTAAATAAATACTTCTTAAGAAACGTAGCACGAATCATGAATTATTCGTATACAAAAACCTTTATATAATCTGAAAAGACAGAAGAATCATCTTGTTTAAAATCAAATGTACTCACAAAGACCAGAGGGAAATATAAGTAAACTCGTGATTGTCTGCACCCATTAATCGCCATCAAATAAGTGTACATGAAAAAATACTGGCATACTGCTCTACCTATCATGTTGAATCTCAATACGCAACGTACAACCCTTAACATAATTACAATGTACACCTTCTTACCTGAGAAAAATAATGAGTCCAAGTTTCGGCAAATCATCATTAATTAAGTGCCAGGATTCTTGCACTAAGCTAATCTGTTTCGGAGTCAAGTAGATGCTAAGATCCTTTTCGTTTGTCTCAATACACGAGATTGACTGTGTCATCCCCATTCTACGTTCTTCCTGTGGAGAGCTTACCGCTGCACCGTCGTTCTGTATCCCATTCTTCCCGCGAATTGTTCCATGTGAAGTTGATCAGAAATATCCTATTTGCACTAATCATTGGCTGAAGAAACGCCGTCTTCTGCAGCTTCTATTAGCTTTTCTCGATGCCACGTGATAGTGCAGATACAGGGTGATGATTACCTTGTACTAAACTTTCCAACCAGCGAAATTAATTTGAATATTGTTTAGAAGCTAAGTGCTACAACATTATGGTGAAAGTCGAATTCAGACATGCAAGCGATTTAATAACGCTATTTAAAATGTGTCGGTTAACGGTACATGTATTTTATAAGGAATCATTATTTTAACATATTTGAGTAATAAAACACACACAAATAAAGCAACACATGAAAAATTAATAGCTTTTTTATTAATGTTTTTTTATTTCTCGTTTTCATGACCAGACTTAAGATTTCGATACAAGACATTTTGGAATTTGATTATGACGTAACGCTACGTGCGTTAAATATGCATATAATCATTGACACTGAACTATTAAATGATAGGTTGATCTATCATATATACTATGATTTTGTTTTAATAGGCTACTTATCATTGCTTAAACAATAACTAAAGTCATCTGTCGGGTGATTTTGTGTGAAATTGTTTAATTCAAATGTTTAAAACTAATATAAAAATGTTGTGAGACGTATAATTCCAGAAATATATGCTTTTAAAGATATGTTTGCATTCTTGTATTTTATTATTAAAATATGTAAATTTTTTGGACACCCTGTAATATACTTTAAGCCAAGTAATAAAACATGTTTGTCTTTTATTTCAAAACGGATGTAGCACATGCGCTCTCTTCTCTGTTTGTTAATACGCTGATCATATTTAGTGTAAGTATCCGAAGGAGCAAGATCATCGTGTGGAAATAATATAGCATACTTCACGATAAATAGTTCTTCCAGACAATCTATAGATGTCCGATTACCGAGAAGCTAGAACTAATAAGTGCCCTACCAATATGTGCAATGTACTTAAATTTTGTCTGTTCAGGTAGATTATTTCTTTAACGACCCTTTAGACTTTGATGGGTTTTTTTCTGCATCAGCCAAAATTTGCGGAATTTGCATCCCAGCGCAGAATTCCCGTACGTCCGCGGAAAATCAATTTTCATGCAGAAAAAATTCACATCATAATGAATATAAACGTCACATATTGGAAAGCATAAACTGAAGCATTGAGTTAGAAAGTTGTTTCTTTAAATTTTTCATTTTGGGGATAGAGATACATAAGTGGTCATATCTTTGCCACTATTGTCAATATTTCTCTCAAATATATTTTAATAGATGGCTAATATGCTGCATATTTGTAAGGTGTGCCACATGTAGTGATATTTAAAAAATGATTGAATTATAACTAAAGATAGTCAGTCACCTTGTTAAAACATGAAATCAATATGCAACATTTTTAACATAAAAATGACAATTGTTATTATGTGCAAGTCAGCACATAACTTTAAATGCAATCATACTGTTTTATATTCCATTCTATTCATGTGTACCATTTGTGGTACAGAATAATTAAGTAAAAGTCAATTAATAAATCTTTATCTTATAATTGACCAAAATCATGACTTTATTGACAAACAAAGCCATTGGTATATCCCTACTCCCCCACCCCCACCACAAGAAAGGAAGATTAGAAGATGACAAATGTGCTACAAAATAGTCATCTTTTAACAAATTCGTACCATTCATGAAGGATTATAGAGTGTGTGTGCATGGAGTTTCGCTTTGGCCCACAGACTATGTCGGTAATATCATGCATCTCAATAGCAATATTTTATATACCTGATAATGTTCAAAATATGATATCTCGTTAAATGTTAACGCTAGGTGGATGATTTTAGTGTCAAATGAAAGCTATGATAATGCAGATACTGTTGATATGTTATTGCCAAAAAAAAATTAAAAAAAATTGAGGTATTTTATGGGCTGCCGAAATAAGAAATAGGGTGTGGTTTTTTTTAATGATGATTCTTTCATAGATTAATTGCACCAATTCTATATTTCTATATACCATAATAACCAGCAGATCATAAGCTTTCATGTAGTATATAATACTTGTCCCAAGACCATTTGTTGGCATCATGATGAAGAGAATAGTGAGCGTACAGATTTTTGCATGTCGTCAAAAACGTAACATTTTTAGGGTACCTTCCAATATTGGTGAAATACGGGTAGTAGGTTCCAAAATTTTAAGTTACCAATTTATTTCGTGTTTAGGACATTTTAGAGCTTGCTAAAAACATGGTGTAGTAGAATTGTGGGGGGGGGGGGAGACTAAATACATTTCAGCCGGGTGGTAGTGGTCATCTTGGATTTCACAATTTTGAGGCATTATCGACCATTTTTGAGCTGGGCATATAGCAGATTTAAGTTCAGCACCCCTCAATAGTCCTAACGACCTTATATGCCCTAAATTAACACGATTTACCTTCAGGGTTTAGATGTTTTGAAAATTGACCCAATCTACACGGCAAAATAAATGTAGTGGAGAAATTTCACACGCTAATAATAAGAAAAAATACACATTGAAAATTATTATTTTTTAATACGCGGCAAATGACCGGCAACAGAGTATATAAAAAAAACTACACGGCAATCTCCATGGCATTGTCAATTGCCGCGGTCAATTTCAGGGGTTGCAGGTATGAAGGTCACGTTTGTTCCGATTGGCATATTTCAAGAATAAGGGAAAACCTAAAATCCGAAAGAAAATGTTTTTGTTTAAAAGGATGTGGTTTTATTGGTGTGTTACATTACGGAAAGAGGATATATTACTGGAAAAGCTATATTATAACAGTTTTTCTTTTGCATTCATTAAACACGCCTTAAGTTTCACAAATTTCAACAAACAATATGAAATCTGAATCTGTCACTGGAAAGAGTTCCTTCAAGTAACGAATAACATTAGTTTCCAGTTGCTAAAACGTGTTTGTTCCCCATTTATTTCCAGAAACATGAGATGACAATTTTGAAGAAATATCTTTCGTTTATTATTCATAAATCTTCCCGATACAGCAAATAGTATATCATTGTCAACAATGTTATAGGGACGTTTCTTCCTATGTTGTCACCACTATCCACGATGAAATTAATACTGCAACACCAGATGTGAATTAATCTCGTAAAATTAATCGAAATTGGTGATTATTTTGAACAAGTCTCTTACTGCGCTTCAAGAAATTGTAAGAAAAAAATATATACATGTTTGTATAATATTTCTGTTTGTATATTTTCATTCAAATTTGTAAAATGTTCGTAATACCCATTTATTGAAGATCTAGGTATAGATATAATATGTCGTACGCAACATACAGAATGCTTATGTCATATGTGAATGAAGCCATGCAACTTACCATTTTTTATTATTGTAATTTTGAAATTACAATAGCAATAAAGCTTGAATTTACTTATTTTATAACAAAGGAAAGAGATTTTTGTTTAACGACACCCCAGCACATTGTTTATTCAGTGGCTATTAGAAGTCAGACATAGTGTTACGCGACTCTAGTGTTTATAGGAAAGTCACGACCGCCACATAGGCTACTCATTCCGACTAGCAGGATGCGATCTTTTATCACGCTGGTCATACGTGTAATGATTATGCGGTGGAGTATAGCATATGCAGTTCAGATAACGAACACGAAAAAATAGCTTGGTCAGATAAAATTGTTTAAAATATATTGATCAGTTATTTATTATTATTATTTTTTAATTCAGCTATTTTATCGAGTGTTGGGTAATATATATGTGAAATTTAGCATGCATACTGACAACAATGAAGACACAGAAGCAGAAAGTTGTGAATAAGTCTTATCGTGAATGACAATTATTTCTATCATTCATTAATTCTTATTTATATAGGTTTTCAGAAATGTTAAATTA
>JAULBS010140887.1:0-12732 GCA_032355785.1 Symmetromphalus regularis | reverse complement strand
AAGTATGATATATATATATATATATATATATATATATATAAAAACTCAATTTCTTAACTTTTCACCAGCTGCCTACCTTTCCAGAATAGGTCACATATAATACCTAAATCAAATTCGTTTTCTGGAATTTAATTATAATATTTATTTAATGTAAAAAACTTCAGTGTTAATATTTCCCCTTTTCTTTGTGAACGTTTTAATTTCTTTCAGATTTCTATATGTAAATGTTGTTCTTTACAGTATGAAGGCAAATGTCGTATGTCAGCCACGAGTGCTGTTAAACATTCATTCTTCGACTCACTTGGTCCAAGTGTTCACAAACTGCCAGACAGTAAGTTTTAAACACTTTTCTTCATGGGTGTGGTGTAAAATGAATACTTACTATGTCATATAACATGATCAGTTACGTAAATATCAGCTCAAACTAAATTGTGTTATGTTGATATGACAGGCCTTTTTTTAAATGAAAAATGGTTTGTGCTGAGTTAAATTAGCCAGTGCTGTGCTGAACATTTTGTCCATTTAACTTAGGTATATCATAAAATATGATACTTTCATTTAAATAAAGAAGCAATGTTACACATTTTACTCAAAACAAAATTAGATGCAACAGCCATGATTTTAAAAGAAAAATGCTTTATGGATGCCTTATGTCAAGTTAAATTAACAAATACAGTATCAGACATTTCACATGTAACTACATGATGTAAAATTAATATACCTTTGCTTAGACTTCACCAGTGTACTTATTTTTTTACAGCTGTCTCAATATTTACCATTCCTGGAATTTCACTACATCGAGATCCAGGCATGCGGTCTTCGTCAGTCGCAACCACAGGTAATTTGACATACGCAATTCATATAACTGAAATCACAAGTAGATATAAATGAATATGCACATTTTATTAATAGCACAATCCTGACACAACACTGTCTTTATATCTGAATTGGAGGTGTTGTTAAAGAGGACCAAGTCTTTTACTCAGACCATCATAGTTGAGCATACTTCACTAGAAGCAGATACCTTATCAATGTCTAGCAATTAATCACATTTGTTAGCAGTGCTTGCTTGATTACCCATTTTACCAATTAATTGTGTATTAATTCTGTAATATGTACAAGCATCGCCTTAACAACTGATCCTGAGTTTTGGGCTATGAACCATGCATCAGGAAACAAGTTTCATCATACTAGCCCTTGTGGTATGGTAGTTACACTATCAAACTCAAGACTGGTAGGTACTCAGATCAAATATCAGTGAATGCTTGGTATTTTTAATCTCAGTATGAACTCCAACCCAGAGGGCACTCATCGCAAGGCTCAATGCACCAAGCTGAGATCCATAACTGCATATAAAAGATTGTGAGCCAGCTTCAGGTTTTGTCTCTCCTAACACTAACCTCTGTCCTGGACAGACACCACAGGATGGTAGGTTATGTGCAGAGGACACCATGTTTTAATCTTAATTGAATAAAAGCACAAAAATATGTTTAACCAACCAACAAATTTCATCTCACACTTAATAGTAGTTTGTCTCTGACACTTTTACTAACTTAACTTTCTAGCATATGCACTGAGAAATTAATGAACAATTTGTGTTGCTCAATTTTCTTGACTGTACAGATACGTTTACAGTCAAGGGTGTCGAGTGAGCCAGTCTTTAATGGTGAACTTACTTACAGTTACAATGATAGTTTTCCTAAGTCCTTTTGGGTTTATGATTAACCAATTAATTTATGTAGGTAGTTTTTCACTTTTCATTAGTCATTTAATTTATATTAATTTCTAGAAAATCATTCTTATCCTTTATGATTTAAATAGATGATATTTATTTTTTTGTTCTCATGGGCTTTGTTAATGATTTAATGGAAACAGAACCTGGAGTTCAAATACTCCCATCCTCATCTTTTTCCTTTTGTGGATAAAGAAAATCATCATCAACTTGAACTATTTTTGTTTGCCAAACCAAACATCACTTTAAAAAATCAGCATTTGAAATAACCAAATAATTTTCTGTAAATATTCTGCAGCTTCATGTACATAACATGACTTGTTACAGTAACATTTATTTGCTAGTATTGATGTTTATGTATAGTGAGAGGTGGTAGGGGAGGTAACTAGTTATGTGTATTGTTAAATTTTAAGGTTTTAGATGCCACAGACCAATTTCCAATTTTTTTTACATTATCTTTCAGGACACAAGGTAAACAACACACATGACCATTCTTTCATTCTAGATTTGTACAGAATCACTTTTGTAATTCACAGACAAAAATATCTCAAATTATTGTGCCTTTGTTTCTTTATGATCATGTTATCACATTTCCACAAATTTCAACTTCTTTCCATATATTTCCACAAAATTCCAGAATGGTTTAGTTTTAAAATTTATTACATTAATTTTAATATTGATTTTATTTGAATTGTAGTTTGCATTGCTTTTTGTGCAGTATCTTTTTAAGACAACAGATTTTGTCATGAGATAATGTTGGCACTCCATCTTCATTTGTTCATATTACACTATTAAGCATTTAGGCAATTAATTAATTATGCATTTGTGGAGTTTGATGCATCCATGAAGTCTGCATGTTGTCGTTTTGTCTAGATACATGTTCTTTAGAAAATTTAATTCAGTTCTTACTTCATGCTAATAGTTTTCATTAAAAAATGTTTTGTTTTTTAATGTTAATGTTTTTGGATTAATAAAATAATCTAAATGTCTATTACTATTTATTGTATTTAATGATTAATTTTCAAAGACACAATAAATGGCACATATGTTTCGAGCATTAACCTTTCTTTTGGTTCAAATAGGTAAATAGTTTTGGAAATTCAACAAAAGCAATAATTTTTATACAAATTAAAACAACAAATGTGTATATTAAATTATTTATCCATAAACACTGCTTTACTTATTTATCACACTTGCCACTTTCTATTTTGTAACCACCATGTAATACAATAAAATTAGAAATCAAAATAGTTTTATCTGCTATGTACATTTTAAATACTGTATTTTTGTACTTTTGATATTTGTTATTCATTGTGCCATTTCTTTTATCTTTGACTATAAACTGGTTATAAAACATGTCCATATAAAATCCCATTATTCATCTAGCAGTAACACAAATGAACACTATGAGAGTAGTTCTAGTAGGGTTAAAAGAAATTGATTCAAATATAAATAAAATTCATGCAAACCCTAATGGCTTTGTTTGTATAAATAAATTAAAATAATACAGAAATAAAAGATTTTCATAATTTTCTGCAAATGTTTGCACCTTGTATATTCAGACATCTAATATTTTTGTTTGCTTTCTTTTCAGGGAAGCTTAGACGGCAGAGTATGCTGTTTTGACAATAGTGTTACTTAACAAGCAGATCAAACTTAGCTGGATGCTGTTGCCTGTACAGATGACTGGCCAAGCTGTGTACCAGGAAGAACCTGTTTCTCAGCTTTGTGTCACTTTTAGCCGGTGACTTGTTTATATACACGTATCACAAAATTGAGTGTCTCACCACACTCACCACTTTGTCACATGCCACTCTTGCAGTTTGTAACATGGCCATTCTTGGTAGTTTGTAACACGCCATACTTGGTAATTTGGCTGAAATATCATTTGTTAATATTTTACCCAATTGTTCAAGATGGCAGAAACAAGAATGTTTATTGATAGCAGATGGAAGTTGGCATCATTGATTCTTCAGACGGACCAGTCACTGTGACCTGTCTTCATTTCATCAGCTGGTAAACAATGCATTTTCAAGTGGCCAAGGGGAACAACACTTTAATGCATCTTTCTCTTGACTTGAGTAAAGTGTGATAACAAGTGATGAGAGCTAATTTCTGATGTCCTATGTTTAAACTGTATGATTGTGTATTTATTTTATGTGATTGATTGTAATTTATTTTTTTAACAAAATGAAAAACACTTTGTATTATGTATTGTAAAAGAAAAATTTGACACATAAGGAAGACGATTTTGTGAACATGACCAAACTTCTGCTGGCAGAAATTAATTAATATAGACCTATGTAATCTATAACAGGTTTCTCAGGATAAAATCTAATGTTACTTACCACTGGTTTAGGTGCACATATATGTAAGTTACATATATGTATGTTTCAGGAAAAGTATCTGACCTACATGCACATAGAAAAAATGTAATGTAATAATTTACCCTGGTTTTGAGGCCTCCTTATTTCAGTTAGTTTTTTAAAAAGACATTGATTTTAACCATCAAATGAATGTAGTGAGAGAAGCTTAATGATGTATTTTCAGTCTTTGTATTAGATGAACTGAAGTGTGATATTTAGTTGTCATATTGAGAAATATGCCTTTTTTTTTTAGGTGCCTTCAACTTGACCAGGTGTTTCACCATTTTGAACATTGGTAGATAGAGAATTTATCTTGTTTCCCAAATTCCCACCTACTAGGACCAAAATAGATAAACGGCAATGAGCATATGGTTGGGGAGAATATCTCAAGACAAAATGAAATAAAATTATTCAGATGAACTTATTTTAATAAGTAGGTAACCAATGGAAAACTATCAAAATTTTAATTTAAATCCACTTACAAATGTTCTCAGAGTCCTAGTCAGTTTGATATAATTACATCAAGTTTATGTCCTTTGTGTCTTCATTCAAGAGAGAGTCTCAGTGGTCCAGAAGTTGAATGTCGGACTCTCAAGCTGATAACAGTGGTTCAAAACCCATTGGGAGGCTGGCTCACACTTGACTACTTGTCAAAATAACCAAATGTTTGACATCCAATAGCCAATAATTAATAAATCAGTATGCTTTTGTGGTGTCGTTAAATAAAACAAACCAAATCATTCAAGAAATTAAATTTACTGCATTTAGAATTTTCTGTTTTCTGGTGAAAATTCTAGATGGCTTCAGAATGGGAGTTGCTTGATCTTAAGAGGATGTTAGGTAGATGACCTGAAACCAGTAGGACAGAACATTAGATTTTATTCAGATAGTCACAAGCATGTAGATGAGTGATGTAAAATTTTAATTAAAATATGTAAGTAACCAATTGTAGAAGATTATTTACAAGTAAAATATTTTTTGTCTGAGCACTGTTCATAATGTTTATACAACCTTGTAGTAACAGTACAGGGTATTGTGAGTATTCTGTGATTGTCTGACACACATCTCATGATACTCAGTCTGTGTACGACTACCAGCCCTTTTCACTGTGCTACTTTTGAGATGCATTTTGATTGATGGTGGTGTGTTATCTGTTTTGTGTTGTAGAATAAGATGAGTGTAAGTAAGTGTGTGCCATATGATGATGAATGAGTTATATTAGACTTTCCAATCTGCTACATACAGCAAAGTGCTCACTTGCTTAACTGCTTTAGAAAACTAATAAAACTGCCGTGTTGTGTATGTAGATCTGTGCCATTGAAGACAAAGACTTCTCAAACATTATTTTTTTATTTTTTGTAAATACATTTACTTTACCAGTCCAAGAACATTTCTTTGTGGATGGCTACTACTAGTCATGCTTCCACCATGCATAATATGTAATATTGAACTTGTATAGTAACTAGCATACATAAGGCAGGTTGCTAGCATTCATTCAGCTTGGTGGATAGCATCTGTACAGATGAAATAATTTCTTGTTTCAGAACTTTTGTCATTACAGCTCTTGTGGCAATAGAATCAAGGAACTCAAGTAATGCAAAAATACAAGCATTCCTGAAATACCAGAATTTGTCATTTACTAGCAAAACTCTTGAATTTGACCAGGAATTACAATATTAAAACATTTATCCTTCAATGGCAACATCAATCATACACATTGCACAAAATAAAATTAAGATTTTTATTGGCGTAACATGATTGTTGCATTTATTCAAGCAGTTTTAACCATGACAAGTATTTCTCTTATGAATTTTTAAAGATATAGAATATAATACTTAGACATTTTTAGAAATATATTTACACCATTATCATATATTCTGTTAAATTTTTATATGTGTTCTTGTCTGTGGGGAAAATGATGAATGTATAAAAGTTATTGGATAATTATATATTTTCCAAACAAAATTAGTTTGTTTTTTTATGTTCATTTTTTTGTTAGTTTTAAATCATTTGTTGTATACATTACATATCTTTGATGGGTCAGTATGTATTTGATCTCTTTATATTTATTTTACATGGTCAACATTTGCTGTTTTCAGTTGTACAAATTTTCGTGCTGAACTGTTTTTGAAAATACCCCTTGCCATGTATAGATTAATAACTTCAGTTGAGTTCAGAACTGGTTTATAATCAGCATGTTACATTCAGTAAGGGCTATTTCAAATTTATCATATGAGGCTAAAGGAGCGAAGGAACCAATTTGTTACAGACACCCAACGTTCAATAATTTCATAATTTAAGTGTATTTTAATACACCTTATTGTTAAAAATGAACACTAGGCACTTAAGGGGATTTTCAAGGTTTTTTAAAATTGTATTGTGGACCATCATTAGCCGTAATTTTTCTTTTTCAAAGTGGATCTAATGTTCTTTCCTACCCTCTTCCCCATCATCCCAACATTTCTGCAGAAGCGTCATGTGCATCCATCTGAACACTGCCTCCCACCCCCATGTGATAAGTTTTGAAATAGCCTTGACTAATTAGTAGTGCTGATAAATAGAAACAACTTGTAGAATGGACTTCACAAAAACAACACTTGTACTGATTTTACTAATCTTCAATTACAAAGGCATCAATGTACAGTTCCCAGACATCTCAGAATCCTTCTGTGGTGAAACAGATCAGTAGATGTTCAAAGCATATTACAATTACATGTACTTGTAAATATACTTAATGCATGTTTCATGAATGAATGTATGAATAGATCAGATGATTCAAAGATAAAATTATACGTTTTTGTCTAATCCTACCAACGTAAATCACTAACGACTTAAAACATGGTACATCATTTTGTACAGATAATAGCATCCGACATCATCCATATTAGCTAATGAGTTTAGCCAACAAAATATACAATACTTGCAACTTTGTCTAATGAGGCTGCTTATTTGACTTTATTCTTTCCTGAATAATTCATTGTTCACTGACAAGCATGATTTACATTTGAATTGAAACGGTGTATCTGAGGAAACTTGGACATGCTTGACCTACAAGAGAGCTGTCATGACTGGGAACTACCTATAGCTAAAACAATCAGCATGGTAAGGGTTTTGAAAACTTTGAAATGGGACCATGCATTCAGGGCAGTTTTAACAATCATTGTTAGTTTAAAATAAAACTTTGATTTATTAAATGTTCTTCAGTGATTTTGTTAGAATTCAATGTCAAATCAAATTTTAATACTAGAACTTAAATAAATTGTAGTTTATTGACACATTTTATTCATCATATCCATCTTCTGTTTCCAAGATAAATGTTTGTTAAATTCTGCTACTAAGTAAACGAGATGACAGTCTGATCAAGATGTGTTCTACGAATTTATTATTAAGCACTTCATTTAAGACTGCAGAAAAAGACAAAATTAACTGGAAAAAAATTAATTGTTGGTATTGAGATGTCAAGAGAAAAATTTAAGATAGTGTCCAAGCAATACAGTAATTTTTATTGTAATATGTAGCAAGGGATATTTTATATGCAGTATCCCTCAGACAGAATAGCACAAACCACAGCCTTTGATAAATCATTTGTGGATCACTGGTTGGTGTGTTTAACACCTACTCACAGTCTTGCGGAGTACTTTCTTTGAGTTAAAAATGCTTTGCCTCATCTAGTACTTGATCATAATACCTACCAGCCATGAGGCTGATAGCATAACCACTGCTCCACCAGGGCTGGTTTTGGGAATATGGCAGAGATAGAAAAGCATTAATTACAGGCATTGCTGTCCAGAAGTTGCCCACCTCCTGTGTATTTACATCCAGCAATTAAGCATCTTAATCTGACCTTGAATACAAATTAAACTACTGTACTATTGCTTTCAGTGATGCATTATTTTTCTGCAGTCTTACAATGAAGTGTTTTTACACAAAAGTGCTTACCATTCTGTTGTCTAGTTTGATCTGTTTGTTTTGTTTGCCGTTTTAGTTTTAAGACAGAACAAACTAGCACTCATTCTGTATGTGATTTGTTTTGTGTATATCTGGAAATCTCATGTTGTAATACATCTGTGTTTTGCCCTATCCGGTGCCCCAGTATCTATGCATGATTTAAGACAAAAACAATATGTAGGAATTGTAGAATATTTTTCATTGGAATTCATTAAAAAACCCACCCTGTACATATAGAAGAAATCAAATTACAAAAGCTATGTATTTATGTTTTTAACCACACTATATTTCATAAAAATTAATACTGCATTTATGGGGTAAGTGGGGTGAGGGGGAAATTAAAAACTGAAAATATTGCTCAAATATATTTCTGTTAATAATCTTTTATCACAGAGAGAAAAAACATTAAATAATGGTAATCTATATTAATAATTGTAAAAATTTAATTTTAATTAAACTATAATTGTTTTAAAATTTCAAATGAAAAATGGATTTGTGTGAATGCATTGATATATTGTTTCTTGATACTAGTCGTGTATAAGTTGTGATTTCTCTTGATTAATCTGGCATTTAAATTGCAATGCATTGTCACTAGAATGCTTTGTGCAATTATTACAATAAGATGAATTAGGACAATATTTGTTATTTGGAGGTGTATGGCTTAATACATATTAATTACAAATTATTATATCAGAATGTTTTGATGATGAAATATATGTTAACTGCTCAACCTGTAAACATATCTGGTAAATCTGTTCTTGTCTGATTTTGTGTGTTGGCTATATATTGATTTATTCATGATCACCTAAATTCTGTGAATATAAACAATGATAAAAGTTAATTTTATGTTAACAAGTAATGTCTTAAATGGATGAGAAATCAGTTTAAGCATCAGTTTGGGAAAATATACACTTCGACTGGAACACATGAAAATGTTACATTTCCTAGTCATCTTTTGTGCCCATGCAATGCAAAACTTAAAGTAACAACAGAAGGTAATCACAACACATTCCATTTTAGGCTGTAAAATACGGGTTAATCCCACATGCTCTTGCAAGTTATAATAAATGTACATTCATTCTCATACAAAACACGTTCTTCATCAATATATAAACATGAACATGCATTGTAATTAGAATACATTATTTTAATGGTGAATCTATTTCATATTAATCTTTTTGCAAGTTTTTGTAACCACATATTTCTGGGTATCTTTAACATATATGAGCAGTATTTTGTGTTTTTTTTAGTTTGTTTTTATTGTTTGATTTTATTTAGTTTTCAAATACAAAACATTTTGGAATATCAGTTAAAAATAAATGAAGGTTTGTAGGAAAGAGTTATTACATTTTTTGGTAACAAAACAAACAACATGGTAAAAATGCTCTAGCAGAAAATGAGACTAGATATAAAATGACAAAAACTACATTGTGACAAGATTTATGTTATGTGATTAATAGTGCATAAATATATGACGAAAGCTAAATATACAGGAATTTGGTTTTGAAAATTTTATTTTTATTGTGAAACATACCATGTAATTGTTTATCAAAATATGATGATCTGAAAGATGTTTATTGGTTATCAGAATTTCAATTGTGTTACCAGTTTCATTAATGTGTAAATTTTAAAAAGCAAGCCATTAACCAGTTACACGTGTTGACAACTCCCCTCAAGTACTTTATATAACCATCTTTATTGTCTCAGGTGCAAATACACACACCCCTTCTTCTCTCACACCCCTACTAAGCATACTGTATTTTGTTTTCAGTTGTAGTTAAATGCTGTTAAAAGTGCTATATATAAGTAAGCAATTTAATGAATTCTTCAAGATTTGCAAGTACGGATGTTGATAGCTGATCATGAAGAATTCTTAGATTCTAAATGAGATGATACAAAGCAGTTAAACTATTTTGTGTTTGTGTCTGAACAATTTCTAGCAACTATTTAATCATGATACATGTTATCGGACATCATTAGGTGCTAGGTGGGTGGTACTGTCAGTCAAACTGAATACATAAATAAATGTTTATATGTACTACTGTTTGTTTCTTTTTTTTTTATTCACATCATTTCCTACTTAATAAAGAAGCTGATATGAATGTGGTCAAACCAAAAAACCTTTTATTACATTACTATTTGGACTTTCTTATGAATGGTTGGATATAAACCTGTAGTTCTCATACTATTCAAAGTCCACAGCCTTACCTTTGTTTTTAAAATACCCCTTGCTTTCATTTACAATTTTCCACAGACAGAATAGCATACCATAGATTTTGATGCACTAAAGTTGGTCAATCCATGCATTCAGAACCTTTTCACATTCAATTTTGTTGTGAAAAAACATGCTGATGGCTATTCGTGTGCAAAGAAAATAAACTTGAAGCTATTCCACTGTTAATGATGCCAATACCTTTTGTGCTACCGACATCACAGATGTGCACTATCCCATGCATCCTCACAATGTCAGGAGTCACCCCAGTCTCTCAGAGTCCATTTGGACCCCTGACAAACATAGCTCATAGAACTCGGGCTGCTTACAGCACCAGCTATACGAAAACATTTTTGGTGATATCATACTTAAAAATATCCAATCAAATCGCTCAATTTTTAAGCCCAATCGGCAACTGTCATGATCTTGTGGAAAATTCCCCAACACCTCGTGAAGATGCTTTTTCACTGTGAAACTATCTTTGAATATAAAGCCCCAGGGCCTGTTCTTTGATAACAATTCCTTACAAAGAAGGCAACTATCATTATTTTGCATTACCTTTTATTTGGTATTACGGTACCTTTGAAACTGAAGTACTCCCATTCATTTTTACCTCTTCTGTGAACCATTATTTACATTGATAAGGTGAAGGCCGAGGCATTGAAAATCGAATTGTGATTGGATGCTTCAAAATCTTCTCCTGATACGAAGCGCAGCCCAGCTTTTCCTCAACTATGTTTGTCAGAAAGCTGGACTGTGTGCCCAGGACAGCGTGCTTGAACCTCAATTGGATATAAGCAACCTACCAACCAATTATTTGTGAGCCTCGGTGGTCAAGCGGTAGAAAGTTGGACTCTCAAGCTGATGATAGTGGTTCAAAACTCATGTGAGGCTGGCTCACACTTGACTACATGTCAAAATAACCAAATGTTTGATATCCAATAGCTGATGATTAATAAATCAATGTGCTCTAGTGATGTCGTAAACAAAATTACAAATAATAATAATAATAATTATTGTAATTATTACAATAGAATCCTCTTTATTGCATAAGGATTTTTCCCATATATTTTATGCAGTTAAGAGGATTATTCCTTTATCAGAAATGCCATTTAAAATCATGTTACTGTTCTTGTACTATCCAACCCACCATAGCTTATCTCACCCCCTTTTTTTTTATATAGGGTCAGGTGCCTGAAAACACTTTTTTTTTTGCCTACAGTGCATGTATCCAAATTTTAAAAGGATTTTAAAAAATATCTTTTTTAATTGTTATGTAGGAGATTGGGCCGGCCCCATTCCACTATGAAGACGAAGCTATTCTCGAACGAAGAAGAATAAATTATGATGAGAAGGTATCACTGGATACAGCAAGGGCTGGACTTGGTAAAGTAAAACATTCTCATTCATAACATTTATAACACTAAATTTGATTGGATGTTTCATTCAACATATTTATAACACTAAATCTGATTGGATGTCTCATTCAGCATATTTATAACACTAAATCTGATTGGATATTTGATAAACTCTTCCTTTGTTAGTAGTAAACACATTTTTAGGTTAAGAATTTGGTAGTAATCTCATTATTCATTTGATTTTGTAAAATTAATGAGTAAATATATTTGTTTAAAAGTGAAAGATATTGAAGGTCTATACTGTAAACCGTATTAATATTGTGAAGTGTTATTTTTATAAATATGCAATGCTTAAATTTCGTGAATTGTCATCTGCGAAATTTTTTTAAATATAATTATATAATAAAATAAATAAATAATAATAATTTTTTTAAATTTTAGTAATTGGCAATAGTGCCAATGTTGATATAGTAAAATACACCTCATTGTCTTTATGGTTGTTAGAAGTTACACAAGCCCATAGCCAGGGGGGTTCGTAGGATTCGAAGGACTCCCCCCCCTTTTTTTTTTCGAGGAGCCCTTTATTTTCCTGATTCTGTCTTAAGAATTACAATATGGTACAAAATCCAAAGTGATGCAAGCCATTTTTGTTCATGGTTGCTTGTATCCCTTTGAAATTTATATCATACTAGGATTATTTCTGCATGACGCCATCCCCACCCGGAGCCCTTGGCAGCCCCCAGCCAAGAGCCCTTTTAATACCAAAAAGAACCTCCCTTCAAAAACCATCGCTACGGGCTTGTTACAGTATCCGGAAAAGAGGTGTTTCCTTTTGTTTAACACTTAACAGTTATCTGGTACTGAGTGAAAAGGATTATGCACCTGGTTTTTGAAAAAAGTACAGATCACTACTTTAATATTAACTTTTAATATACCTTTGGGAGCCAAAACAATTACCATTTAGTCGACACTGATTGAGGTGGCCTCAATATCAGAGGAGAGTGGGATGTAGCTTAAACGGTAGCCTGTGAACTGGTCAGTCGTCGGATCGATCCTTCTCAGTGGACCCATTTGCAGTTTGGGCTATTTTCCGTTCCAGCCAGTGGTCCACAACTG
>JAULBS010140876.1:0-12733 GCA_032355785.1 Symmetromphalus regularis | reverse complement strand
TACACTGATTTGTATTTGTTTATTTTTTTTATAACTCACCAATGTATGACCCCCAATAGCCGATGTTTGTTTTTGTGTTGGGGGGTCGTTAAACAATCATTCATTCATTCATTCATGCATTCATATGAAGTAATGGCAATACTTTTATCATTTTAATGGTTGCTTCAAACTTCTAATAAAATCTGTTTTGTTGCTATTTTGTATGCAGACCTGCCTACCCATAAAAACCCATTCAGGAACCTAGAGGCCATAAACTTGGTTTATCAGGAAATCTAAGGGTTTTGTCAGGAATGCGTCAAACGTGACAACTAAATTGTTCTTTTGAGATGTTAAATGATCATTTGCTTTAATATTTTCTAATTCTATCAACAACGCCACATTTAATAATATATTGTACATTTAATAATGTTGCATGTGGCGTAATAAAGCCATTTGGTCATCATGTGCCTCTTGCAGCCATCGCGCCCAATGTGTCTGATGCTAAAGATATACAAATGTTCTCTATGGTACCAAACTCTGACAACTTTAGCGATAAACAAAAAATGAAAATAAAGAAATAAAGATCTGAGTGACTCGGCCAGTTAGTGGAAAGTTTGACTGTATAGCCGGAATGCCATAGTTTTTGGTGTCTGTCCGGAAATATTACAGAGAAACCGGAAAGGTAAGCAGGTCTGTATATGTGCATACATAATTTTTTTTAATGCAATTGACCTGAAAAAGAATAATTTCATACTAATATTTAAGACATAGTGAATTATTTCCTTCCTACTCATTAGTTACTTGTTCCTTATTACTAAATAAGTCAGTCCTGCATAGATTTCAGGCATCTGTCGCTGATAATGTATAAAACAAAAATTGAATCCTTGCATTGAAATAGAATTACGAATATCATGTTAATATTTGTATGTCTTTGGGTTATTCTTTTATTTCTAGCATAGTTAGTATATACCATAATGTTTATTTTCAGATGTGGAGGGATGTCTGATTTGACCTCTGAGGACCGTGGGTGGTCAAATCAAAGATGGCCGCCAGCCCTCTGGTCTAATGGTCAAACACACTTAATTTTGGAATCAAACAGTATAGAGAAACATTTTAGGTGTCATTTCCAACTAAACTGGGGATGTCCATTCATTTGGTGATACTCTTGAGATTGCCAAAATTTGTGGAAATGCATTTAGGTCAAGGTCAAAATTAACCAAACAAATAAGCAATGAGTTGAAATTTGCAAATGAACACCCTGTGGTTTCTCATGTTTGAGATGTCATTTTAAACTAATCTTAAGATGCCGTTATATTTGATGATTATTTCCAGTTTGCCAGTAGATGTCATCCATTTTGTTGCATTGATGCTGAAGCATCACATCCTGTTGGACTCTACCCATCCCTCTACATCCAAGCGATCCAAGCCATCTCCATGCACTAACTGGAACATTTCTGTTCTCTGCCAAGTAATAACAGAGAATCTTTACAGTGTCCACTCAGATCAACGAAAAAACCCATAGGTAGTGGCTATGCATCCTTGGCAGAATTCCTTCTCCAGTTCCAGACCCTTCAATACATGCCAAAGGATATCAACCTTAAATGATTGGAGGATGGGGATGGCATAGAATCCACTTTAAAGCCACAGAATGCTGAGTGGCACAAGTCTGCTCACATCTATCCACAGTCCATAGTGCCTACTTGTGTCTTCTGCAATGAGCCTGCTGTTGCTTCAGGCTTACATAAAACATCAACCTACAACATTGATACAACTGTGCAGAAGTGTGCCCTTGAAGTTGCAGCAGGAGACTTGATTGCCATTAAGGCCAAGTACCATCATGACTGTCTGCATTCGCTGACCAACACAGCCAAGCAAGCTGCATCTGATGGCAGTATTGCAGATGATTCTTGCCTGCATGGCATAGCCTTTGTTGAGCTAGTGGGATTCTTGGAAGACATGAACAGTGACGAGGACAGTGTTACTGTCCTCAAACTGATAGACATCATTCAGCTTGTTTGGTTTTCGGCATTTTAACAACACTGGCTCAAAATACACAAAATGACTTGGTTAAATAACACTTCTTTTATTATCTACTGGATTAGTTGGTTACCTTCTTGGAGAGATATTCAAATTAACAATTAACACCCCATTGTCTCATTGAGATGAAGGTGAATGTATATCTTCGAAAAATATAATATACAGGTGTCGAAACGAAATCAGAGTAATTAACATTTAGGGCTGCATCAAACCTTATTGCATTGCTCAATCCGCTTAATAAGTTATCTAATTTGTGTAGATGTGTTTATTTAATTGACTTGTTACTGTAATCAGAATGAATCTCTAAAGTCAATTGGTGGGGTAAGAACCACCAATCAGTGTGATACTTCGCTTCATTAATATTAAGTAGCTGATAATGTTTTCCTGGAAACTGGAAAAGTACCAGTGTATTAAGCGCTGTATATGGGTATAGTCTGGTCTAGGCTAAAAAATACCCTGGGGTATAAAATAGCCCAGTCATATGGTTATTCCGACATATTTTAGAGGAAACCCACTGCTGCCACATAGGCTACTCTATAGCGAGGTTTTTTGTATATGCATTGTCTCACAGACAGGACAGCACATACCATTGCCTTTGATGAACCAGTTGTGGACCACTGGGTGGAATGGAAAATAGCTCATACTGCAAATGGGTCCACTGAGAAGGATCAATCCAAGGACAGACAGCTTCACAGGTGGACATGCTACCATTTTATCTATATCCCACTCTACATGTACCTACATATAAGCTTTAGATATCTTGTAGGACCAGTTATGACTTACATTACCATTTATTTATTTAATTTTGTTGTTCTTGTTGGTCTCTAACCACACAAAATGACTTGGTTAAATAACACTTCTTTTATTATCTACTGGATTAGTTGGTTACCTTCTTGGAGAGATATTCAAATTAACAATTAACACCTCAGTGTGAAATCGCAAAATTCCACAATTTTTTTTTTTTTAAACCTTGCTTTTTATGTTCTCTACGCAATAATGCATGCGGTTTCAGTGCATCAGCCTTGCATTTAGGACACGCTAGCATAGCAATGTTACTGGTTCCAAACGTTCTCATTTGGTTTAACATGAAGCGCAAAAACCTAGTCTAGCTAGCAATTTTGTGCTGAACGCAACATAGGCTAAGGTAGACAAGGAGGAAGTGTGTGATAACTTCCGCATAGCTTTTACATGGTCATGTAAAAGCTATTCTACTTGCCATGAGGGTCAACATCATTCCGTGAAAACATTTGTTTGTCAGTACCGTGCCTGAACCATATCATTGATGGTGATTTGGGTGGGGTTTCTTCTTTTTCTTTTTAAACAATTCACTTTAGTTTAAATTTAGTTTTCATCATAAATGATTTAAAATTATTCAATTTTATGTCGGTCACTTTATTATATTGAGACAGTTAAATAATACCCATGTACACTTAATTGTGTGCGAGTTATATCCATGACACTGTCACATCTGTAATGTTGGTCAAAGAAACTGATAAAAAAACTGTTTTTATCATGTTTTTTTACAGGTCTGTTTGTGCATAAAATTTAGCTTTACATTCAAAATTTAGATGTTATGTATCAAAAACTGAGAAAGAATCAAAACATTTCTTCTTTTGCCATAGCAGGTATGACATTTTAATAGGTATCTTATTTTTAGCATTACTGATTAACTCCAAATTATATTTTCCATTTAAAAAACAATTTAATGCATCATAGACATTTCCAGTTAATTATCTAGCAACAATAAAATGTTAAGAACTGTTTTATTGCCTACTTCAGCAGTTTTAAAAATGGAACATTTCTGTGAATATGGCAAAACAAGGAATCCATGTTAATCCAAGGTAAATTATTGATGCAAAACGTTTATGAATCACGTCATTCTGATTATTAACAGTCTTATGAAATTGCCCTGGTATACTAAACACATTTCAAAGACACTTCTCATATGTATTGAATAAAATAGTAAACGGTCACTTAAAAGTAAAATATTTTGTTCTTTGTGCATTTTAGTTATATTTATTTTGCATAAATCCAAGTACCTTTTCCCCCAAACAGATAAAAAAAAAAACCATTAAGTCAGTAAAATGGTGAATAATAATGAAAAAAGTAAAGTTTGTTTTATTTAACGACGCCTCTATAGCACATTGATTTGTATCTTATCATTGGCTATTGGACATCAATCATGTGGTAATTCTGACATATTTCTTTAGAGGAATCCCACTGCCGCCACATAGGCTACTCTTTTTGATAAGCAGCAAGGGGTCTTTTAGATGCACCATTCCACAGATAGGACAGCACATACCACAGCCTTTGATGAACCAGTTGTGGCCCACTGGTTGGAATGGAAAATAGCCCAAACTGCAAATGGTTCCACTAAGAAGGATCAATTCAACAGTGAATAATGAAGCATCTTAAAATTAGAAAAAGTATCAAATTAGGAAAGAACTTTTAAAATTTTATTTTGATGCTACAAAGATAAAAAGTTACCTTGTAAGTTGTTTAAAATAATTTGACGTGATTGAAAGTCATTGTTTACTGCTTTGTTTTCTTTTTATGTTTAAGATCTCCAGTTCTGTTAGTGAAACAGAGGTGAAAACTCCCATTTAGTGGTCTGCTAATGTTTTGATAGCCAAACTAAGGTTTATAGAGCAAACATATCCATAAGTTTCACAAAAATCCATCTATAAAACTTAAAATACTATTGATTTTACAATATTTGACCATATATAAAATATTCATATTTTTAACTTTGTTTATTGTTACTGTTGCATTTGATTGTAGGTGTACCACAAATGAATTTTACTGTCCCAGAACATGCTGTCATCTACACACGAAACTCATTCCAGTGTTATGCCACACCAGGAGCTGATGTGAGTGATGCTATTAGTTTCAATCAAGAAGGAGCTAGTAGTTTGTGTATAATTATTGCAACATGTAATGTACAGAATGTGGCTTCAGGCTATTCCTGTGAATGTCTAGCAGACAATGGAACATCAAAGGTCTATCAACTGACAATAATGAATACAAGTTTATCTCATGAGACCAGATGGTTGTGCAAACATGGCATTGATGACAAAAGCTCTTTGATTCAGATGCAGGTGTACAGTAAGTTTGAGTTTTCATAAGGGCCATTTTCATAAAAAGGGATAAATAACAGTAAAGAAATTGCAGCTATCATAATTTTTAACACCGCAAATATTTGGATGAATGGTTTTATATCATTATGAATAAAACCATCGCCCAATGCTCTATTATTTTTAGCTTTATAGCATTGACATTTTGAAGGATGCATAAAATTTATTGTAAAAATTTCCACTTTGCTGTGTAAAACTTCAAAGGGGTATGTTTATAAAATTCCAAACTCACTGAAAAAGATATTGTTTACTACATAAAAACTATGACAATCTTATAAGTTTGTTTCAAATACAAAAATAAACCATAATTTTTTCAGTATTCCACATATCTGACACAGGGTTCAAGACATAATTTGTTAAAAGATGGGAAAACCCCCATTTCTTAACTGTCATTAGGTTCAACCATTATACATATCTATTTAGTATTACATAAATTATCACTTCTTTACTATTACCCTCATTAAGAACAGTAAAACCTAAAGAAACAACTCATCAGTTTTTTAAGTAGAATGAAAAAGTAAATTCCACAACTTCAAAAACAGTTTGTCTTCTATTTTAATAAACATGTGCATGTAATAGTGAAGACAGCTTTATAACAGTAAAGACATTTTATTGTTTGTCTGATAATTTATGTACCTCCAGGTAATTGTTTTTTAAATTGACTAAGTTTACAATGTTTGTAGATACAATTACATATATGTATAACAGTTTGTACAGATTATTAAATGTCACAACTGAAGATGGTAGTGCTTGTGCCACGGCAAATTTCTTGCTATCATCATACAAAAACGTGCTGAGTGCACATACATGTAAGATGTGTTTGAAGGAAAATTGAGTGATGGTCAGTCAGTTTTCTCATCAAATATAGAGTTAAATTTTAAAGAAATAATTTTAAACATCAAAAACATTTTATTCTTATTTTTAAAAGTTTTTTTTCAATGTGGAATGATACGGTACATTTTCTGCTAGAACTAAAGTGCACTGCTTGTTATACATTAAAAATCCATTTAGGCTTAACATGAAAACAATTTGTATTTTTCAGTCATTTGGAGAATATCCTTGAAAAATAATGTTCCAGTCAAGTCAGTATTTTTTAGCTCGATTTGTTTTTTTCTGGTTAAACTGTCGATGATCTTACTAAATGCAGTCAGTAATTTATCAAATTACTTTTAAATTATTTGAAATCATTGTGAAATTACAGTTAAAATAGCGAAGAAGTCTGGCAAGTCAGCTGTAATAGACAGAGAATATAGCAAAGGCCTTCTTGCTGTTCCAGTTTGAATTTTGAACCATGCCCACGTCCATTTGGTTCGGGCATGCCTGCCCATGGGCCCAAGGTCTTTAGACAAGGTCATTGGGTCCAGGGCGAAAAAGAGTAGAATTAAGGGAGAAAAGAAGAGAATTGGGTGGTTAAATTACAGCTTTAGTAAATAAAAGGGGACTTTTTTATAATTTTGTTTGATTTGCGAGTATATAATTTAAATTTAGATGGTCTACCTAAAATTATAAAATAAGAAACCGGAATTAGTTTTTAATTTTGGAAGCCCCAGAATAGTTTCCGGTAAAAAGACCAAGAGGTGCGGGACCTTGAAAGGAGAGGGTGTTTCCCCTGGGGAGTATCCTAGGAGCCAATCATAGATCTGGGAATCAGATGCTGCTAACCCCTAGAAAAACCGGGGGAGGGGGACCGACCCACCTAACAATTTGCCTATGCAGACACCTAGCGCAGGCCCGCCTCCATTCCCCACTCCGTCCGAAAGACGGCCACCAAGGAGTTGCGTGAAGGTTGATTGGTAATTTTTGGAGATGCTTGGTCGTCGTCTGATCCAGAGGCGGTGCTGGTTTTCAGATATCTCCCATGAGATACCGTCACCACTTTAATATATGTCCGAGTGTCCGGCATGATATATAATCATGACAGGTTGCTAAGTCGGACGGCCCTTTTGCTTCTGTTAGGAACCTTGTTATATGACAAGTTAGCCAATGAGATTGCACTGTAAACTCTAGCAAGTTACTCTTCTCTGTGAATGATCAGCCAGAGTCCATCTAGCATCGGTACCATTAAATTTTAACAGTCTTGTTTTAAACTCTATACAATGTACATGCATATATGTCTCAGACTATAGCTAACCTGTATGTGTAAGAACATTGGGTTTGCACTGACCATCAGATATTGCCAGTTGCTTAAAGTTAAAAAAAACAAGGCATGACTTAATAAGATAAAAAGAAATAGTAGCAATGTACCAAAAGTTGGTGATCACTTATGTTCAAAACATTTTGAAATTATTTGTTTTGTTTACATCTGCAATAATTTAAAATCACTGAAAGAAACTTCATTATTCCAAAAAGACAATTACAAAAAGTGGAGGTGGTATTGTCAATTTTCATTTCTTCGGTTCTAATTTATCAATCACAGTTATCCCCAGGTATTGGTATAGGCTCATAGATCTGTGTACAGCTGCACTAAAGGTAGTCTATTGCATGTGAGAACCTGTTCATACTCAATTTCGTCTTCAAACAACATACAGATGGCTAGTTGTGTGAAAGAAAATGAACTGTTAAAGCCATTTTACTCTCATTTAGTGATGTGAATACTGCTGGTGTAATTGACATCACAGATTTGTGCCATCTTGCAACAAAACAAGATTGATAAGTCATGCTGTTTTGGAAAGATTTTAAAGAGCAGTTTATGGATGAAATTTAAACGTCTAAAACATTACATTATTAAATAGTTATTTTTTAATTATGGTTTTTTTTTTATCTCATCAATTTTAGTATGATGTATAGATACTGTTTGTTAAAAAATTAACTAAAAACAGAATTACTTTTGCCCTGAATTGTAATTGTTATGTCTTTATAGACATGGTTTATAAATAATTATAAACCATAAATAGAACAGTTAGTAATAGATTGCTATTAATTAACAGTATGACTCATTCATATCCAGAAAGACAGTAAATTGCACAATGAAAGAGTTTTAGGTTTCCTAATCAGCACATATGTTGTTGTTGCTCATTGTTTGTTATTGTTGTGCTATGCCACCCAAGACATTCTCCATTAGAGAAATTCACAAACAATTGGTGACTTTTTTTTTAATTTGGTTAAATATTTTCTTGTAATAATAGCTGTTTTATTTTTCTTAAATCCACATTTTTATATTGATTTGTAAAATGTTATAGACAATTTGGTTAATTTAATTTTTGAGGATGGAAGAATTTTAAAATAGGTTGTTCATGTAATGTTAAAAATTGTAATACTATAAGATTTTAGGGATATCAAAAAATATTTAATATTTAATTATAATGGAAACAGAAAAAAATGGTTGGCATTGTGTATGGTATCCAGACCTTCAGACTCTAGACACACTTATGGGATCGACCTGTGCAAATTCATATACATATAAAAATAATGATAATAATTTAAAATAATCAACCTCCCCCCACCCCACCCACCCCTAAAAAGAACAAAAACAAACAACAAAATATGATAGGTATGTGTATGTGGAATGAAAATAAAACAGCTTTCCTGGGTTATAAAGTAATATAATAGTAAAGTAATGTATATTTGAATTCTCCATCACTTCATCTTGAGAAGGATGGAGGGGATGGGAAGGAAGGACTTTTCCCCTCCTGTTACTTAAGTATTTTTTTAATGCCATCTATTACATGTATATGTGTTAAATGTGTTTGTCCTATGATTACAAAACATAAATTTAATATCCTCACTTCCACTTGCACCTAATGTTTTGGCTGTGCATGTTGTACAACATTAAAAATGGATCCTTCACATTTACACAAATTCATTAGTCTCCATAATTATTGTTGACAGGAATTATTGAAATCAAGTACTTGTAAATTAAACCCAGATGCTGTATCATCACTGTGAGGAAAAGTGATTATGTCCCTAATTCTTAAGACTTTCACAAAATGTTTTTACAATTCAGTTTCATTAATGAAAATTGTTTGTAACAGCATGTATGTAGTTAAAAAATGGTTTATAAGTTTTTGAGTGACAGCCATTGTGAAATTCAACATCTGTTGGTTTAGACCAAAAAAAGGTATTCTTTAAACCTTAGACAGAAGGAATGTTATCAAGAAAGTGATTTTCAAGGTGGCTGTTTTGAAATTCAAAATGGCTGTCATCTTGAGAAAGATTATGAATAAATACATTCCTTAAACTCATAAACGTTATAGATACAATTTACATGTTTCTAAGTTGCATGGAAGTTGAGTTATGACTGGACATTGTATTTTGGCAGCCATTTTGAAATTAAAGATGCCATCAAGATATGTAGATAGTGACAAGTGCATTTATTTATATGAATTTTCATATTTTATGCTATATGTATGCCAATGTCATATATTTGTACGAAATGAACTCCCTAACTGCTGTATTAAGCAGCCCGACAATTAATAAAGCAATTTTTTCTGAAATATCCTCCTAGTGCTATTGGATGTTGAACATTTGGTTTTTCTTATACATAATCTTTAGAGGAAAGCCTATATTTTTCGATTAGCTGCGAGGGGTCTTTTATGTAAACTTTCCCACAGATGGGAAAGCAGATACTACTGCCTTTGATATACCAATGTAGAATGATGGTTTGGACAGGAATAAACTCAATCAGAGGTACAGAACCAAATACATATTTTTCACAAATGTCATTTATAACCTTAAAATGCGGTGGTCATGAAATATTGACCTAAGTCTTTGGGCTCTAACAATATTTATTTTCTTTGCTCCATAAAATATTATATTGACCTTAAGACTGTATGTTTATTCACCACTTAACCAATTACAACTGTAACGTTCACTTTGTGTGATCAGCGTTTATTGCTGTAACAGTAATTAACAAACTCATACCAAAATATTATACCTATTTATTTCTTGGCCTCATTGCCATCTTATATTTTGGCCTCATTGCCATCTTATATTTTGGCCTCTGTGCCATCTTATTTTCTGGCCTCATTGCATCTTATATTTTGGCCTCAGTGCCCTTATATTTTAGCCTCTAGACTAAAATATATTGCCATCTTCTGGCCTCAGTGCCATCTTATATTTTGGCCTCATTGCCATCTCATAATCTGGCCTTATTGCCATCTCGTAATCTAGCCTCGTTGCCATCTTATATTCTAGCCTCTTTGCCATCTTGTATTAAAGTCTCATTGCCATCTTATATTAAAGTCTCATTGCCATAATTGAATTTACAGTCATTTTCTATCTTTTAAACACATAATGCAAGTCTACTGTGAATATCAACTACAATATTGTAATTCTTTGTCCTTTAACCGTATGGACAACAAATTGAACATCTCCCCAGTAATGACAGAGAGAAACCTCTGTCACTCTTCCTTGGCTTAATATCATGTCTTACATATACTGATAGCATTGTAAATTTCCTGTTTTCTGTAAAAATGTTTTCCTTTGATTTTCCAGGAATAAATGTCCCTTTATGTTTTGGTAAAACAACCCAGTCATGTACAAAAGCTCCAAGGTGATTACCATCTGGACATAATAAAGGCCAATATGCAGCTGTTCTCCAAAGAGGAATAACCATAATTCCTTTTGCTCTTTGTATGTTTACATAATTAAGATACTTTGCTATCAGATGTGTTGGAGGTAATAACTAGTTATGCTCATTTCCCCAATTTTGAGAGAATGCATCTACACCTTCACTTCCCGGTTCGCATGTTTTGCTGTTAAATATTGCTAATTTTGCATTGTAACTGTTTGCAAATCTGTCCACTGTACACGGACCCCACTTGGCATTGAGTTGCCTAAATAAAAAAAGTATTTATTTTCCAGTCATTCCAGTCAAACTCTCTACTAAGTTTATCAGCTTGTTTGTTTTCCTCTCAAGGAATCCATGTTGGATTTAACACGATGTTATTTTGTTTACAAATTTGGAAAATGTCAAATGCCAACCTTTGTAATTTGGGTACCGAACTTCCATTCATAACAATTGTCACTACATTTTTATTGTCTGTGTGCCATCTAATGGTTTTACCACTCATTTCTGATATTAAACTTTGTAAAACATTGTGCACAGCTTTAAGTTCCCTCCATGTTGAACTCTCTTTACTTTCTTGATCTCTCCAGTTACCCACCACCACACTAGCGTCTCTACTGACTTCATAACCCCCATAGCCTGTTTGGGATGCATCTGAATACACCAATGTTTCAGGTTTAACGAGAGGCCTTACCAGTATCCCGTTTATATTGTCTACATTTTCTAACCAGAATGTCAGTTCTGATTTCGCCTCTGGTGAACATGAAATCAGACTATACCAATTTTCTCTGGTATCTATCACATAATATGTCTGCTGTGTCATAAGGCGTGTCACATTGCCTATTCATTTTCACATAGATATAATCTGTCCTGCTATGCTTGCCAGATTCTGCACTGCAATCACATTATTCTCATTTAAACAGCAGAAACTATTACTTAAGCTTGTTTTTAGTTTACAAATTCTTGCACTTGATGCAGCAAACGAAAACATGTTTCTGTTAATAATTACACCCAGCCATTCCGTTTCTTGTACCGGCTCCCACTGGCTTTTATCTTGATTAACTACAAAGCCTAGATCACGCAGATCTGTTTGCATTTCATTAGCAAGAATTGTACCTTGTAGTTTCGAAGCAGCTAATCCTATTCCGTCATCAAGATACAAAACGACGCATTTTCCTTCTGCCCTCCATTTTTTAACTACTAGCTTAAGTAATTTAGTAAATAAACCAGTTGAAAGACCAAATGGAAGGACACAAAATTTGAAATGTTTTTTTTTTCTTTTCATTTATTTCCCAACTAAAACCAAGAAATGTCTGAAATTCTTCAAAAATTGTCACGTGATGATATCCCGATTTTAAATCAGAAGTGATCATAAAATCTTCTTTACTTAGAATTTCTTGCAACAGTGAAAAAATCTTTAAATTTAAATTTATCCTTGTACAAAAACAAGTTTATATGCCTGAGATCAAGAATTAGTCTCTTTTTACCCTGACCATTTGTCGCCACAGACAATGAGTTCACAACATATGCCTCTTTACTTATTTCTACAATACTTTGCCTGTGTAATAACTCAGATATTACTTCTGTTAAAAAACTTCCATGAGTTCTTGCGAATTTATTATTTTCCACTACCTTTGATTTTGGTAGACCTTTCAACGGCAACCCAGTTTGTATCATGTCAATAATCCACTCTGGAGGCTCTAGCAATCTCCATTTATCTACATGGGCTTTAATAGCCCTTTAAAAACAACACTTGTTTTATCTGAACTCTCAGTATATTCAACCTTTTTTGTTTCGGAATCATAATTATTTATATATTTATTGTTATATAAACCCTTATCTTCAAGATCTGTAAAGTTTTTACTTCTGCCAATATCCTTCCCCCGTGTACTGTATTGATCCCAATACATATCATCACTACCAGAGCTGTTACTGTTAACATTGTTATAGGTACTACAAATATCATAATTATTTATATATTTATTGTTATATAAACCCTGATCTTCAAGATCTGTAAAGTTTTTACTTCTGCCAATATCCTTCCCCCGTGTACTGTATTGATCCCAATACATATCAT
>JAULBS010140854.1:0-12736 GCA_032355785.1 Symmetromphalus regularis | reverse complement strand
ACTCTGGGTTGGAGCCGATACTGAGATTAAAAATTCCATGCCTCGACTGAGATTTGATCTCAGTACCTACCAGCCTCTAGTCCGATAGCTTAACCACTGCACCACGGAGGCCGGTCAGACGAGGCAAGCGTCATGTCTGCCTCATGCTGGCTACGCAAGATCAGTGTATACTTTAATTAATTGAAACTAAATTAATTTCAATCAAATAAAGCAATTTACAAGCGGTCTTAATATGATTTAAAATATAACCTTGAGAAAAATACTTCCATATGGTTGCACATCGTTATATTTCAAACAAGTTTATTCAATATTAAGGCCGCCAGAAACAGCAAATATATTTGTGTCGCATGTTAGTGATTAGAAAACATCATCACTTTACTTTCTTATTACAGATACCTGATATAAAAAAAGATGACTATACAGCAATAGTTCATTTGTAGATGACATAAGCTTCACAAAAATAATCGACGGTGGTACATGTGGTACTGATAAACGAATAAAGAAACTTTTTTTCTTAAACGCATACTCCCACGGACCCTTGACCTAATTAATTTCCAAACAAAGAATTCATTTCAAATATAAAGATTTGATTTGTCCATAGAAATACTTCATTCAACTACTTACATAACCATCTCGCTTATTATCAATATTTAAAAAAAGTAATAATGGATTATGCTCACGCACAAATAAATCGAAAAAAAATATTACCTTTTTTTCCTTTGAAGGTGTGATGTTTATATTTCTAGTAACGTGACGGCTATTCCTCCGTTAGCCGTTATTTTAAAACTTTTGAATATTTTTGTAGCTGCAAAACCATTTCGTACCAATTTATTTCGCTCCACGAGGTAATTTTGAAATTTGAAAAAATCGTTCGACTCGATATGGAATTCCCTATACCATGGTTCAGTTACAATGTCTTACGTGATATGAAAACGAGATCTAGTATAATCAATGCATGTGTGGAGCGGGATCTAGCTCAAACGGTGGCGTGTCTGCCTGTGAACCGGTAGGTCGTCGGATCGATCCTTCTAGGTGGACCCATTTGCAGATTTGGCTATTTTCCGTTCCAACTACTCGTCCACAACTGGTTCATCAAAGGCCGTGGTATGTGCTGTCCTGTCTGTGGGAAAGTGCATATAAAAAATCCCTTGCTGCTTTTCGAAAAGAGTAGCCAATGTGGCGACAGCGGGTTTCTTCTGAAGACATATGTCAAAATGACAATATGATTGACGTCTAAAAGCCGATGATGAAATAAAAATCAATGTGCTCTAGAGGCGTCGTTAAATAAAACTAATCTTTACTTTAATCGATGCATGTAAGTTTCATTTGTAATCAATATTTAGACCACAAAAACCCTTTAAATTCCGTGGAAATCTGCCTTTAAGAGCTACGCTGTTTGATTTGTGAATTATCTGACGCTATCACTGATATTTGTCGAGTACTTAGGGAGTTGTCTGGCGCTATCACAGATATTGGTTAAGTATTTACGGGAGTTTCACTTTCAAATCAATATGTCTAGTGGTTGGACTCGAGGGACATCTTCAATGAGTTATAAAAGACAGAGGTTTCAACCTGGGACAACTGATATCTGAAAACCATGACCAAGAGTCCGTAAGATCTGCAAAAAATCTTTACAAATTGTCAACACGATTACAAAACTAAATTTTGGTATATAGGTCCTGTCATATCACACCCATGGGCAAATAATAACAAAATACAACTCGTTCTGATACATATCATTTATTTCCCACATGAAAAGACCCCTTGCTGCTTATCGGAAAGAGTAGCATATATGGTGACAGCGGGTTTCTTCTAAACAAATGTCAGAATGACTATAATTATGATTGACGTCCAATAGCTGATGATAAGATAAAAATCAATGTGCTCTAGAGGAGTCATTAAATGAAACAAACGTTACTTTTTACGAATGTCTCCTACTTATTTTGAACAGTGTATATTGGTATACCTCTAACAACTCGCATCATTAGTGAATTTAACACATGATCTGAAGGTTAAATAAAACAAACTTTACTTTTTTCGAATGTCTCCTACTTATTTTGAACAGTGTATATTGGTATACCTCTAACAACTCGCATCATCAGTAAATTTAACACACGATGTGAATTTTAAAGGCATATTTCCTTGAATTTAAGGATATTTGTTATCTAAATATTAATTACGAATGAAACTTACATGCATTTGTGATACTTGATCTCGCTTTTATATCACGCAAGACATTTTAGGGAATTCCATATCAAGTTTATGGTTGATAATTTATTTGTCCGTGAGCATAATCCATTATTATTTTTAAAATATTGATAATAAGCGAGATGCGGTAGTTATGTTAGCAGTTGAATGAAGTATTTCTATGGACAAATCAAATGCTTATATTTAAAATTAATTCTTTGTTTGGAAATTAATTAGGTCAAGGGTCCGATTATGCGTTAAAATTACATGTTGATGTATCGTTACTCGTTAGTACACTAATATTCAGTATTTATACCGTTCAAAACAGGTGTAGACTTAAGTATTTGAACACTATAATTTTTATACAGTTTTCAGTTTTAAAACACAACTGTTTTTGTTTTCAGTTTTAGAAAAGACACCTGATCACCAAGCGATATGATCAATTATGCAGCCAGACAGCAAGTGAATTAAGTTGTATGAATAAAACCGCATCAATCATTATCATTACTTCATCTGTACAGTTGCCATTCCCAGGACAGAGAAAACCTGGCGTGCTGCCTACCTCCACATAATGGATGTATTGTTTTCTGCCTATCTGACATGCAAATGTTTTTAAAGTGCATATCGTATGATTACCCAAACATCCTGTGTCACGCAACAATAGACTGTCGATTGCGAAATGTTGTTTCGGAATTGCGTATATGCATTTCCAAGCAACATGTCATTTTCAGCGTATAAAGTAAATATTCGAACTTCCTGTTTCCAGTGGGAAAATGTGAAATCTATATAGTTCTCTGTGGTTATTGTGAAATGTATAGACATCATCTTTATGTCTCACGGTCATCAGGTTCTTTTATTATCAGCTTTTGTGTAGAATAAAATTGATGGCTTTGTTATTTACATTTAGTCAATTGTCCTTTTAAGTTCAGTAATATTTATTCTTTTTGCGTCAAAATTTGCAGCGATAGATTTAATTTGTCTTTTGTGTTTTAGTCCTTCTGACAGATCTAAGGGAATATTGTCAGGGATAGAGCCAGTATGCGAGTGTGTGTGTGTGTGTGTGTATGTGTGTGTGTGTTTGTATGTATCTGTGTGTGTGTGTTTGTGTGTGTGTGCAAGAGTTGCACCTCTACCCCTACCCCCACCATCTCAGGTGCGGATGCAGGATTTCTGAAAGAGGGGGAAGCAAATATTTTAGGTGAATAGGACAGGGTGAAAATGGCTGTTTCGCGTCCTTCCATTGGGAAAATATAAAAGGGGGCCGGACCCCCTAGACCACTCTGGATCCGCTACTGCCTCTACCCTTGCTACTTTATTAGTGATTCTTGGGTGCTGTATCACACGGGTTCTTGTCATTTGTATGTACTGTTTGGGAAAGCCACTGGCAAAGTAAAGTTAGTTTTATTTAACGACGCCTCTAGAGCACATTAATTTTCATCTTATCATTGGCTATTGGACGTCATGCATATGGTCATTCTGACATATTTATTTAGAAGAAATCCGCTACTCCCACATAGGCTACTCTTTCCGATAAGCAGCAATGGGTCTTTTATATGCACTGACCCACAGACAGAACAGCACAGACCACGGCCTTTCATAAACCAGTTGTGGACCACTGGTTGGAATGGAAAATAGCCCAAACTGCAAATGTGTTCACTGAGAAAGATCGTCACTAGCAAAGCACCTCCAATCTTACCCTGATTACACCTATTTTTTCTTTCAACAAACACATGCAACGACAACATTTTAATATTTAATATTTGTTTAACGACTTCCAGAACAAACAATAAACATCGGCTGTTGAGGTTCGCGCAGTGTTCACGTTATTTTATTATTTTAAAAAAGCATATATACATAAATCAGTGATACGGTATGTGATAAAAATACATTATAATGATAAAATAAAAGTAGCAACACATTTTAAATTCTATAAGTATTTATAAATATGTTAATATATATTTAAAGATAAAAGAAAGTATACTGGGTAATTTAACAATAACAAAACCAAATTAAAACAAACAAACAACAACAACAAATATTTATGGTGATCTTCCAATCCTATGATGGAGAAAGCACAGTTTATAAGTGATCAGTGACATTATTGGAAGATATAATCAATGATTTAAAAATTACTTTGTTGGTTTTGCTTTTGACGAAATACATCGAGTTTACTTTCTTTTGTAAATCATATTATCTGGATTTTGCGGACGCGTGACATTTTGACAGTAATTAACGACCTTTTTTATTCAAACGTTTCTTAGAACTTTGTGCCTAGACACTTGTTAATAATTGCTTTTGTCAAAAATACTTTGTGAATAGACTTGTGTCGCCCTGAATTGTTCTTTTTGTGAGAAAGCTTTTTAAAGTGACACTTATTACTGAATCATCTAATTATCAGAATTACATTCTGACTCATTCACTTGTCGATAATATTTTAAGACTTAGACACTTTTCATGATAAAAACACCACTTGACAAGTATGGCAAAATAAAAAATAAAATTAGCGTGGTCACCCTGACTAAAGTTTTCATCGTTTTAATTTTGTTTTAGATTTTATTTAGGCCACATAAAAAAAATACTTGTTTAGCATCCACCCTTTTCAATTTTTCCTGGTAGGTAGGGCGGGAGGTTTTTATTTTTATTTTTTATTTTGTATATAGAATAACTGTGTACAGGAAGAAGAAAACTAACCATGGTATCCATGGCCAGAAGACATGATAGGAAGTTAAAGAAGACCATAGAGACTTTCTAACTAGAAATTCAAAAGAAAACATTAAAATTGCTATAAAATCTCTGTTCAAATGAAAGCTAAACTACAAGTATTTAACGTCGTCAGGATGAAGTTCGTCGGTGATTGCGCAATCATTATAATAGGCGGGAAAAAGTTGTTTTGCGAGTTTTAATACTTTATTTGACGGGTTTTTTGAAACATAAATACAAAATATTTGGAGGTCGGGGGCATTTCTCAGGTCGGGCGCGAATTTTTGTATCTGGTCTTATTGTATTGCATTATATTTTGCTACAAAACCGGAAGTTTCATCACTTGTGGCCCTCTTTTCTTCTAGCAGAATTATTCCTTACCAACAACAAAAAATCCACAGAATTACCCAGTCAATAACATTTTTCAATGATGATAACAATGTCACTATGAAAAAATGACAAAAACAAAAACAACCTGCTTCACATTTTTATTTTAAAATGACGCTAATCTTATTATATTTTTAACTTGGCCTGAAAGAAATAACTCACATATTTGTTTTTCTCATTTCACCTTTCCGTTTTCACTTTTCGTATGCTGCCTTATTCCTGCCCGGTCAACACTCTTGTTTGATGCCCAAAACTAGAGATCCGAATCCCGCGACAGGCCCTTATTTCTAGTGGACACCCGTACCATTCCCCAACAACTGTGGACATAATCCTGGAACTTCGGAAATTTAATTATCGTTTCTGGAATTGTTAAAAGCAGTACTTACCACCATCTACTTAAAATCATGGGTATGTGCTCATGCAATATGCACCGTATATTGGGAACAATACACTTGCATTTCATAAACACCTGTTTGTAACATTACAAATAACCTGCCCTTATGGTCCAGTGGTTACGCTGTCGTACTCTCGGCTGGTAGATACTGGGATCAAATCTCAGTCGATGTATGGAATTTTTAATTTAGGTACCGTCTCCAACTCATAGTAAGTGTTCCACAAGGATCAATGAATACGCTACTTCAATGATTATTTATAACCGTTGTATCGTTCCCATTTAAGGGGAGCAGGATCTAGCTCAAACGGTAGCGTGTCTGCCTGTAAACAGGTCGGTCGTCGGATCGATCCTTCTCAATGGATCCATTTGCAGTTTGGGTTATTTTCTGTTCCAGCCTGTGGTCCACAACTTGTTTATCAAAGGCCGTGGTATGTGTTGCCCTGTCTTTGGGACGTTGCATATAAAAGACCCCTTGCTGCTTATCAGGTTTCCTCTAAAGACATATGTCAGAATGAACATATGATTGACGTCCAATAGTTGCTGATAACATTAAAAATCAATGTGCTCTAGAGACGTCGTTAAATATTACTAATGACGACGAAAGACGTTTTGCTAAAATTTAGTATCACCCTTACTTTGTTGGTTATTCATGAGTGCAGATCATAACCGTTTTGCATATGAATCTGTTGGACTCTGTATTGTGCAGAAATACATTTTTAACAATGTAACATTTTGTCATTCACATTTGCATTAATTATATAAATTAGAAAATAGAAGGGTTACTTGTATAATAAAATTTAAAATGTATTTTCTTCTGAAATCTTGGCATAATGGACATTTTAATATGAAAGGATATTCATCTTCTACATCGCTTTTAGAAAGATGTCATATATTCTGTTACTCACTCTTTCAATTTCTAAATCGTGATAATAATTTGAGTTTAGTGATGCACTTTTTATAATGAGTAGGTATATTCTTGCTTAATTATTAATACACATGGCCAACCCTATTCCCTGTAGATATGATGAATGTACGTTTTGCTTAACTAGGAAATGTCTGTTTGTAGAAGACAATTACAAACTGTATTGTTATTAGTGATTGCCAGAGCTTATGCACAGCAATGGAGTGCAGCATTTCCCACGAGACACAATGCAGCAAGTGCGTTAATTACGTATTCAAGAAGCACAGAGGGAATACAATACTCACAGACTAAACAATGTATACAATCCACATAACGTCTTTCGTGTTCTGTGGAACTCGTGTGACCCTCAATAGGTAATTACCTAATGGATGTTAGGAAATGTTTGTTTAATGACACCAAAGTTTAATGGGTTTTTGTTTTTTTAACCAGCGGCTATTACATGTTATAGAGGCCAAGCATGACATTAGTGTGTGTGTGTGTGTGTGTGTGTGTGAGTGTTTGTGTGTGTGTGCGTGTGTGTGTGTGTGTGTGTGTGTGTGTTTGTGTGTGTGTGTGTGTGTGCAGTAACATCACAAGTTGCGCACGTGTTTGCTGCCAATGGACCACCGCATGAAATAAAAATATTTCAACATGCAAACTTTCTTTTTTGGTTTAGTATCTAAGCTATGTTTCGCTCCAGGTATTGAAATTGGAAGTGATCCCAGTAACTCACAACCAAGTTAAATTATGTATGTGTTGAAAACATTTAAAAAATATTTCAACATGCAAACTTTCTTTTTTGGTTGAGTATCTAGGCTATGTTTCGCTCCAGTATTGAAATTGGAAGTGATCCCAGTAACTCACAACCAAGTTAAATTATGTATGTGTTGAAAACATTTTAAAAGAAGAAAAGGATTGGTTATTTAACGATACCCCAGCACATTGTTTATTAAGTGTCAAGCATATGGTGTCTTGCCACTCATGGTCTTCAGAGGACAACCGATATCTCTATATGGGCTACTCTTATAAATCAGCAGCAAGACAGACGCGCTTACCCACAGAAAGCACATATAACGGCCTTTGACAAACCAGTTGTGGACCACTGGTCGATGCAAGTGGTCTACACCTACACGTTGATCCTTGTGGAACACTTACTCTGAGCTGGAGCCGATATTGAGATTCAAAATATCATGCCTCGACTTGTCTTTGATCCCATTGCCTACCAGCCCTGAGTCCGACAGCGTGACCACTATACCGGTCACATTTGTGAAGAGTCCAGGTATGGTGTTTTATCAAACATACGTGATTTGATTATTTCAGTAATAAAACACTGGAAGTTAAACATTTCTGAAGAGCCCGGGGACGGTATTTTGTCAAACATACGTGATTTGATTATTTCAGTAATAAAACACTGGAAGTTAAACATTTGTGAAGAACCCAGGGATGGTGTTTTGTCAAACATACGTGATTTGATTATTTCAGTAATAAAACACTGGAAGTTAAACATTACTGAAGAGCCCGGGGATGGTGTTGTGTCAAACATGCGTGATTCAATTATTTCAGTAATAAAACACTAGAAATTAAACATTTCTGAAGAGTCCAGGGATGGTGTTTTGTCAAACATACGTGATTTGATTATTTCAGCTACAATAATAAAACACTGGAAGTTAAACATTTCTGAAGAGTCCAGGGATGGTGTTTTGTCAAACATATGTGATTTGATTACTTCAGTAATAAAACACTGGAAGTTAAACATTTGTGAAGAGCCCGGGGATTGTGTTTTGTGAAACATACGTGATTTTATTATTTCAGTAATAAAACACTGGAAGTTAAACATTTGTGAAGAGCCCAGGGATTGTGTTTTGTGAAACGTACGTGATTTTATTATTTCAGTAATAAAACACTGGAAGTTAAACACTGCGTTTGTTTTGCAGGGTATGCTATTTATATTTATCATAGCATAAAGTACTGTTTGATTAAAAGTAACGTAAGTTAGCTAAACAGGAAAACATAATTAAGTTCAAATTTTCTTTACAAGTAACTTTCCCACACGGAATCGATAACTGTGTTTGATGTTTTATCTTGCATTATGATAGGCGATAAAACTCACTTTCTATTGCTACATAGCAACGAAGGTTCGGAATGTTGCACACCGTTCTGCCAAATATTGACCATACTGATGGAAATTAACGTCGGGCAAATAGACGCTTTGTGCCTACAAGTGGGATCCTAACATTGACACAGCTCCAACTACCTAGACATAGATTTTATTATAGCACTGAACATTAATTGCATCGATTCAATTGAGAATTACAGGAGCCGGTTTTGGGCTTTATAATTCGTTTGAATAGAGTAACACATAGACTAAAACCATAGTTCAACATTTAATTATGTATTTGATTTTCTCTCAAGATGGTATTGATTTGCCAGTAATGCTATAAATGGCCTTCTCTGTTCTGGCTACTTTTCGTTTTGTTCCGTCTAATTTGTAAAACAAACATAAAAAATAATTTTCATTAATTCCACTAAATTTAATACATTTACAAGTCATCCTTCCACTAAATGATTTATAATGAAAAAACAAATCATTTCTTCTACGAAAATCACCTTCGCCAGACTAGTCTTCTGCCTGGATAGAAGTATACATGGAAAGTTGTTAAAATACGGAAACATTCTATTTAGAGGATGAACTAACGATAGCATACGCCAATATAATAGCACCAAATACAAGGAGTTATAAATTCTAGCCTTTTAGGACAATGTTAACAATAAGAAATAAAGCATTAATGAAAATTATTCAGGAGCAACAAGGTCGCTCCTCGAGCAAACTGCTATATATTTTTTTAGTTTATTTTGTTTGACGACATCACTGGAGCACAGTGATTTATTAATCATCGGCTATTGGATGTCAAACATTTGGGTATTTTAACACGTAGTCAAGTGTGAGCCAGCCTCCAACGGGTTTGGAACCACTGTCATCAGCTTGAGAGTCCGACGTTTTACTGCACGAGCATAGAGGCTCAAACTGCAATATAGTCAGATGGAACTGAGGAGACACAGTGGTTACGTACCAACCATTGCCGTCGTAGAACCTCCTCATTTTATATGTAACAACGTTTATATTTCATTGTTTTATCTGAGCGGTGTATACAATCTAAATCTCTATTATTATGATCAAAACTATATCTTTACATAAGACAAAGTCCAATTCATATAGACGAAAGTTAAGAAAATAATAAGGTATTGCATCAATTTTGTACGAAAAGTGTGATGAATCATATCGTGAGATGGCTTCTGTAGGAAGTTGATATACATTCAAACTTTCTAATACGGTCATATCTATGAGGGAGCCATCTGCCTTATATTGATGCCTTTTTCTCAAAACACTTGATAAAATACCTTTGATTAATTTCGAGCCCGAACCCTCACCCAGTAGTGGATCCAGAGAGGGAGTCCAGGGAGTCCTGGGGGTCCAGGCTACCCCTTTTCTCGTATATTTTTATTTATATACATTTATATATTTTCCGAATGGAAGGACGTGAAAATAAACCATTTTCCCCAGTCCTGTTCACCCATCACATTTGGACCCCCCTCCATTCAGAAATCCCGCATCCGCGCCTGCTCCCCCACCGCAACACACCCGGCTACTACTTTAGATGGCTACTTAATACAGCTTTAACTTTGTCGTTGTATCTACTATATTTTCATCGTGTTAGTAAAGAAAGAGAATGATATAAACACGATGTAAATGACGGTGCTACTGGTTTGCAAATTACCAATTGGTCTGTGAAGGGTTTCAGAGATATATGGTGCATGAAGACACTTATTCTTGAACTTTTCTCCTGGTTATCTTCCTGAACGATTGGATTTTAGAAATTAGTATGGCTTTGTTGTATTGATTTATCATTTATCAGCCATCTAGTTAATGCAAGGAAAATACAACATTAATTGAATTATCTGGCATCATTTTAACATAATAATAATAATAATAATAATAATAAAGATGAAAATAAAAGTTTAACAAAAGATAAGAAAACTGGTGTGGGTGTAGAAATGGCGTCTTCCAGTTTTTATAATCAATCTTTTTATGACCGCTCTATTCATCATTGTTAGACTGGGAGACGGCCAAGTTTATTGAAACACTGCTCGGAAATTCGTTATGACAACCAGCATGTAACCATTACACAATCCATCATGGCTGCAGACGACAAACCCATCTGGTCTTCCATTTTTAATTCCTGCAGATGCCAAACTTTGTTTTTTATGTTTGACCATTAATCCCAGAGAAAACACGTTATCTATGGTTAATAAACTGGCGATCTCATCCAAATCCGACACAGCAGTATAATTTATTATGACAATGTGACATAGTAGTATAAATGTTTAATGACACTGTCAAACAGCTGGTTGTATAGTTATTTAATGACCCCCCTGTTACTAAAATTAATATCTGCTATTGCGGAGGAGGGTCAAAGGAAATCCTGTTACACAGCAGTATAATTTTAATATGACACTGTCACACAGCAGTATAATTTTAATATGAAACTGTCACAGAGCAGTATAATGTTATTATGACACTGTCACACAGCAATATAATTATTATGACACTGTCACACAGCAGTATAACTTTATTATGACACTGTCACACAGCAGTATAACTTTATTATGACACTAATTTTAAATCGTGATAGCTACTGATCAGGGTGGGGGCGGGGCACTTCAGATTCGGGGCCCCTCAACATAGAAATTAAATTACATGACAAATAAAAAATGAACTAAAATGAATGAAAGAACTAATTTCATAATTATTACATTTTTTATAAAGGAAAGTCTGAGGACCTTCTGGCAGGGGCGCCCAGGACAACTGCCCCCTTTGTCCCCTTATAAATCCGGCTTTGGATGTGTGATTTAAAAACTGTTTACTTTATGTTGGTGAAAGTTTAAACATTTTTAATTCTAGTCGCAAACAGGATGTACGAAAACGTTTTGTTTACTTTATGTTGGTGAAAGTTTAAACATTTTTAATTCTAGTCGCAAACAGGATGTACAAAAAACTTTTGTTTACTTTATGTTGGTGAAAGTTTAAACATTTATAATTCTAGTGGCAAACAGGATGTACAAAAAACGTTTTGATTACGGAAAATATTCAAAAATATGGCTCAGTGGTCTAAGGATAAGACATCACACTTTCAAGCTGAATGCAGTGTTTCAAAACCTGTCGGCGGCTAGTTCACACTTGACCACATGTCAAAATTAATAAATGTTTGATATTAGTAGTCAATGCTTAACAAAACAATGTAATTTAGTAGTGACATTAAACAAAGCAACCAACAAACAGAAAGCAAGAAAAAATTTGATAAAAAAGGTTTATTCAAAACAAATATGAAAGGAACTATTCAGCGTTGCGTATAGAACATGAATTTATCTTTGCATTGGCGAGGGTAATAATAAAGACGGGAATGTTCGTTCTAGATTAGTGAAAAGGTTGTACATCATACAGAGTTCGTGACGGTTTTTTCCTGTCAGTTAAAGATACAAATCTAGTTTGTGTGGAGCATCTGAGGCGATGTTCCTTAACCACCACAAATTGTCCGCAGTGCATCTACGTACTAGTATATATTTTCAAGATAATGTACTAGCTGACTAAAACAATTAGCCATGATAATGTACAAGTATAGGACCAATTAATTATTTATATATTATTAAAAATGATATGGCTTCAGAGCAGATATGTGAACTTACCAAAGGACCTGAAATAGCATTAATCACCATCTTCATCAGATGAGATATACATGTGATGTGATTGTTACACTAAATTCAGCAACAAATAATGAAATTATTATAAATCATAATTTACAAGCCAAGAATAAAAATCATAAACGATCGTTTCTTAGCAGAACTAAGATATTGTAGTTTTATTAATTCATATTATTAATTTTGCATTCATGATTATATATAAATTTTATCTTTCTTTTCGTTGTTTGTAACAATTATTTTTATGCTACCATAAAACTTGTATGTAATTGGATTATAGTGTTAAAATATTGTTTTATTAACTCACATTATTAATTTTGCATTCATGTTTATATATATTAACACAGTTGAAAAACTTGTTGTTTAAATGAATGAAACACAGAAGTCGTCGAAGTTGGTTGATAACTGATGTA
>JAULBS010140843.1:0-12736 GCA_032355785.1 Symmetromphalus regularis | reverse complement strand
AGAAATCATATTGCATTGGATTATAAGATGGAGAACTACTTAAACTAAAGAACATATATGATTGTGAGAATTCTGTCATCAGGTTTTAATATACATTTATCAGGGCCAATACATAATACACAGAAATTATATTGTATTGGATTATAAGATGGAGAACTACTTAAACTTAAGAACATATATGATTGTGAGAATTCTGTCATCAGGTTTTAATATACATTTACCAGGGCCAATACATAATACACAGAAATCATATTGCATTGGATTATAAGATGGAGAACTACTTAAACTAAAGAACATATATGATTGTGAGAATTCTGTCTTCAGGTTTTAATATATGTTTACCAGGGCCAATCTACAGAAATCATATTGTATTGGATTATATGAAGATAACAACATAAAACTACAGAACATATATAATTAAGTGAATTCTGTTAAAATATTCTGCAAGGAGATCGGCCTACTACTATGAGTACTACTCTAATATAACTGTGCATATTCATGTCAATGTGCATCATAATTGTGTTGTTTGTAATACTCAGATTGTTATTACAGTCATCTGAGAGTGGTTGTGGTGATGTTTTTATTCAGAAAAGTTGTTGATTGTATTTTTTGTTTTGTTCAGAAGTAGAAATTTCTGTAATCTGGGGAAAATTTTTTTGTATAGAGTTGACTAATTAATTTGTTGTTATAGCAGTTATTTGTGAAAATGCCAGTTATAACTTGGCAACACACAGTTGAGAAGTAATGAGATTTGTGCATGGGACACTGATTCAGTAATTTGATGTACATGTATGGCTTCATCTAGAGTTCTGTTCATCAGTCTGAACGAATTTGTCCATCTGATAAAAACTTATATGTTTTATCAAGAAAGCTGGGCATTTATTTAATAAACATAAACACACAGATCCATATTATTTGATCTTTCTATTTGAATCTGTAGAATCTTAGTAGTCCAGCGGTAGAACATCGGACTCTTATGCTGATAACAGTGGTTCAAAACCCATTGGAGGCTGGCTCACACTTGATTACATGTCAGAATAACCAAATGTTTGACATCCAATAGCCGATGATTAATAATTCAGTGTGCTCTAGAGGTGTTGTTAAACAAAAACAAACAAAAAGCCCAAACTTCTATTTGAATCTGTAAAAGAAAGACATTGATATATAAAAGAAAGATATTTTTAACATGCCATTTGCTCCTACATTAAAGTGTCTTGTCGACTGGTCACACCAGAGAGAGAGGATCAAGACTTCAGAGTGTGCTGCTGTCACGGAGGATGTTAGTTACACCTGCTGTTCATGTCAGTGTCAGAAGAAACAGTTTCACTTCATTAAGGTGAATATGAATGGCAGTAAGAACTGGGGTGTGTGGCACATGCTACCTCCCACTTTAGAGCATTTTTAAAATATACATTAATGTTTGCCATTGTAACCAAAATCTGATACAGAGTTTGTACCAACCCACTCCAATCCTAAAGTCATTCCTACAGGTTTTTGGTATCAGATGTGGTAATCTCAAAAAATCTGAAGAAAATGACACTCATACTATTATTAAGATTCGTGGTAACTTATTTAGTCCAAGAGCAATAGCCTAAAAAATGCACCCAACCCTAAACAAATTGGTAACAAGATGAAAATATCATATCAGGTCCAGAAAACCGTTTGGATAAACATTAAAAATCCCCTATAGCTAATTTGAAAATTCATCCAAAATGACCACTGTTTCACATTTTATTATATATCTTGATAACCAGATATGATAAAAATATAAATAAGGTGATGGCAACAAATTCAATAAAATAATTACTTTTTTTAAAACAATATAACAATGTAAAAATAAAAAATGGCAGCTATGATGGCCACCAATTTATGTGATTCAAATGAGGTATGAAGTCAGTCGTTTTATGAAAAAAAATTTCTAAGATGGCTATTGTTTTTATTATATTTTATCATGTATGATGTATTTCAATAAACAGATGTGACATAAATACAAATAAGGTGTATAAACATGAGCTGCAACCATTTAAGTTCTTTCTAAAAGCATTCATTATGTCCTGGTGACTTTTATAGTTTGAAATACATACATTTATATAATGAACATACATACATACAGAGGTTTAATTTCACCAAGGCATTGAGGCATTTGCCTTATCGCCCTGCCCCTTTGCCCTCTCAATTTCACTTCTAATGAAGGCAAATATTGCCAAGTCTTTTTTTTCCCTCTTGCTCCATAGGAAATTCACATTTGCCATTGTGCTTCTCAAAATTGTCTTGGTGCCCTCTTGATTTCTAGGAATCCAAGACAATAATTGCTGTGTCCCCCAAACACCGAAGTTTGACATCTGTTCATGTAATAAAGTGGCTTTTTGTATATTTTGAAATACATTTTCTTTTTCTGTGAAGGAATGTAAAAAGTGGCTATTATGAACTATAGAGCAGTACTCATTGCATGTTCACTGATCATGTTTTTGTTTTTTCAGACATCTTCATGTTCATGACGACACTATAATGAAGAGACGTAAATCTTCAAAGGACAAGGAAAATCTCTCGAGTGATTACCCACAATTCAGCAAACGGAAACCTACCACCAAACATTCCATTCCATGGGTGGGTGATGTTTCTGCAACGAAGGTGTTCATTCTGACATTCCTGGCTGTGTTCGGTACGGCCATCGTGCTGCATGACATGGGCTACCTCTCTGCCTTCCAGCAGCATAGTACAACATTCCATAGCAGACGGTCACATTCATCATCAGAAAGCACTAATGGAGGCTGGAGGACTGCTGACGATGACGTTGTACTCAAGTATGGCTCCAGTGTGTGTTCATTACAGCGAGTGTTTGATGATGAGATCACAGTACAGTACTTTGAGGATGAGTTTAGAAATAAAAAGCCTGTCATTATTCAGTTCAGAAATGGGGCTGACAGCTGGACAAAACCAGGGATGTGGTCAGTTGATGGGTTGAAACATTTGTATGGAGAGTGGGTTCTGTCTGCCGGTACTTCAAGAGAGATAGTGCTTACAGGTGGAAACGGATACATTGAGACCTCTTTCAGTGATTTTCTTGATAAACTGATAGTGAAATATGATGCAAAACAAGAACCTTTGTAAGTTAATTTAACTGATTGAAAATTAAGTTCATGAATGATTGTCTGAAGGCAGTTAAGAACATACGTTGTTGAATTTAAAACCCTGATTGATTGATTGATTGATTGATTGATTGATTGATTGATTGATTGCATGCATGATCAGTGATCAGGCCCAGACAGGGACCCAGGTGGGCCAGCTGGCATGAGCCTATAATTTTGAGAGACCTACTCCAGCTTGTATGTAGCGCTGATTACAAAAAATACTTAGTGAGCAGGCCTGGAAATAATTATTTTAGTTCAGCTGGTCAAAATGTCCAGCATCAATCAATTTGTGCCAGACATGAAAGAAAATGACATACAATTTAATATATGTAATTTAAACAAAATTTGCAATTTAGTTTTTATAGTATATGCTTTTTATTATTTAATTCTTCACAATTTATTCAACAGACACAAGCTGCATCAAGATGAATTTATACAGAAATATTATTTTTACTAAAAGTTAAAATATGAGAGTTGGACAAAATGAACATAGTCATTTCAATTTTTATTTTAGTTATGTCTTTGATCGACATTTCATCGAGGACTCTGAACTACTGAAAACCGTAAGACCTCCTGAATATCTTAAAATCAGTGTAAGTACATGTAGCTTACAGTGCCATGGAAAATAACTAAATATCAACATAAGCTATTTATATTTTAGCTTTTTTTTTTGATAGAAAATAAACAGCAGAACAGAAAATAAACAGCGGTAAACAATTAAAATAGATCAAAAAAGTTATGCCAAAATTTGTATTATGAGACAGGGATTTATACAGGCATTATATGGTACTGAATATCGTCCCCTTCCCAAAGACAAATGGCACTGAAATTTCCCAATTTCTGAACTATAAATTCCCAAATTGGTTAATAAATATAATATTACAGTTTCATAAATTCAGTGGTGCGAAAAAAACCTTCCCAATTATAACTAAAATTGCGTTAATTTTCCCAATCCCTTCAGTCATAGGACCTTGATAAAAATCTTAGATAAATCTCTAAGAGAAAAAAATAAAATAAGAACTTTAGAAAATGTTCATTTCAGAGCAGTGTTTGTTGGCATGTATTGTTAAAATATTGATAAAGTGTTTGCATTTGAACCAACTTGATGACAGTTTCTAAAATGTTTACATCTGATTGCCGGACTAACTTGATGACAGTTTCTAAAATGTTTACATCTGGTTGCAGGACTAACTTGATGACAGTTTCTAGAATGTTTACATCTGATTGCAGGTCTAAATTGATGACAGTTTCTAAAATGTTTGCATCTGATTGCAGGACTAACTTGATGACAGTTTCTAAAATGTTTACATCTGGTTGCAGGACTAAATTGATGACAGTTTCTAAAATGTTTACATCTGATTGCAGGACTAACTTGATGACAGTTTCTAAAATGTTCACATCTGATTGCAGGACTAACTTGATGACAGTTTCTAAAATGTTTACATCTGATTGCAGGACTAACTTGATGACAGTTTTTAAAATGTTTACATCTGATTGCAGGACTAACTTGATGACAGTTTCTAAAATGTTTACATCTGATTGCAGGTCTAAATTGATGACAGTTTTTGAAATGTTTACATCCAATTGCAGAAACAACTTGATGACAGTTTCTTCTTTCTTGGAAGTTCTGGGAGTGGTGTTGCCTTCCATAATCATGCTGAGGCCTGGAATGCTGTTGTGTATGGCTCTAAACGCTGGTTTCTTTATCACAAGGAGAAAGCTCCACCTGGTGGTAATTAGAATATTACATTGTTATCGGTTAGCATAATTCTGTTAAAATTGCAGTATTCTATGCAACTGCATTTTTCTAATATGATGTCCTCATTTTCTACATTAAATAAGGCTCCACTTCATCCAATCAACAACTACAACCTCAGTTTTCAAAAACATGGCAGCCATACGGTTCATATGACACCCGTTTCAGCTTGTTATACATGTACCTCCGGTATGGGTATCTCCTAAAATAAGGCCTTTTTTCAGTTCAAGCCACTACACTATAAAGACAATTGGTATCATGACCAAAAGCTTATCTCTTCACAAGGAAGAGTCCCAAGAGGTGAATAAGCAAAACCATGGAACCCTGTACTAATGAATCATTGTAAGTTTACTCAGTGATGATATTAGATTTCATCAACATAACTCTTAGCTCTTTCATGGCAAAGGTTGAGAAAAACACATACATGTATTTGAAATTTCCTACTGGTAAGTGCCCTAAAGATCCAAAATTAATTGATGTTAAATTACAGAGCATAAAATTCCAAAAGTTTTGTACCCAGGTAATATAACCAGCATGGCTGGATTTATAAGGGGGCAATTGCCCCCGTCCCGCCTGTCAGAGTGCCCCCCACCCGCAACTAAGGACTTCCTTTATTAAAAAACTGTAATAATAATAAAATTAGTTCTTTTCATTCATTTTATCATTTTGTCATGTAATTTAATTTCTATGTGGATGGGGCCCTAAAACTGAAGTGCTCCTGATCCCCCAAGGTCTAAATTTGGCCCTGATAACCAGATGTTTGATTTATTCACCAATTTAATTTGCATGTGAATTTAAAGTTTCATTTGAGGTAACCCATTTTGTCATTCTTGGGATGTTATTCCCTGAATTAAAATTATTATTAATAATGCACAACTTTACTTAAAACATTTTGCTGACGGGTCATAGTAAAAACTGCTGTAATGTCATGAAAATTCATTCAGTAATTAATTTGTAAACAAAAACTTATTCAAATGTCCAATCCAAAATGTTTTTTATAAGTTTTGATAGACATTGTCCACCCATCCTGAATATGACCAAAATGTATAATAAGTATTATGTATAATATTTAAACTGTGTTGCTATATGTACATGTAGGTATATATCCAGGATTCTCCCAGCTAGACTGGTTCCACAAGGTTTACCCACACCTGTCGGAAGAGAACAAGCCTATTGAGTGTGTACAGCGGGCTGGGGAGATACTGTACCTGGTGAGTTTTACTAGGCACTTGACTTTATTTACTTGCACCTCTTAAGCGGTCAGTTATCAGATCGATCCTTCTCAGTAGACCCATTTGCAGTTTGGTCTATTTTCTGTTCCCACCAGTGGTCCACAACTGGTTCATCAAAGGCTGTGGTATGTGCTGTCCTGTTTGTGGGAAAGTGCTTACAAAAGACCCCTTGCTGTTTATCGAAAAGAGTAGTCTATGTGGCTAAAGAAATATGTCAGAACGAACATACGTTTGATGTCCAATAGATGATGATAAGATGAAAATCAATGTACTCTATAGGTGTCGTTGAATAAAACAAACCTTACTTTTTTCGTTACTTACTTTATATATACCAGAACAGTGAGAACTAGATGTTCTCATCATAGTTGGGATGGAATTTTCTAGGGGAAAATATCAAACTATAATGTTTCCAACATTATTTCAGGTACATTTATCTAAATGGAGAAAATGTTACTGCCACTTCGCAATTATTGCATAAATTTGCTAGCTAACTAATATATATTTCATAATAAATTTACTATCTTGAATTTTATGCCACTTTATTATAACATAAAAAATTATTTCATTTTATAGCAGTTGTTTTGAATTTTTATTTAAAATCCTAAAGCAGTTTATTAATAAATAAATTTATTATAATTTAAAAAAATAATTAGATAGAGCATTCAAAACTGCTGTGTATTGCTTGCAGCCAGAAGGAATGTACCATGGTACAATTAACATTGGTGATACAATTGCATTGGGTTTTCATAAAAAAGAAGCCACCATTCCTGAAATGCAACTACAGTATGAAGGTATGTGTTTATCATATAACATAGTTTTGTTCTGCAGTTGCAGTTGCAGCACCGGAAATTGCCCATGGCAATTGACAATGCCATGGAGTTTTTCATTCTCCGTAGAACTTTTTTCACCATAGATTATTTTTTTAAAAAAGGTCAAGGTTTTTAAAAATTATTATTATTAAAAATAAAGTGGACTTTACACTAAAATTGCCATGAAATACATGTACCATGGACACTTTTTCCCACAGCATATATTTTGCCATGGACATTTTCCGAATTGCAGGTGTTGAATTGTATGTAGTCTTATTAAATTCAGGCTAAAATAGGTCTTATCCAGGAACTAAATATATTGCTAACACATTTGGTATCACTAGAATTGTAATTATATGTAGATTAAAGTACAAAGTTCATTATTTGTCATTCTTTGTGCAAACAAATAGCAGGTTTGATTAAAGATTTCTGAAAGACCTCTTTCATCAGTATGAGATTTATATCAAAGGCTGTGGTATGTGCTCTCCTGTCTGTGGGACAGAGCATATAAAAGACCTGATGCTGCTTATCGGAAAGAATAGCCTATGTGGCAGCAGCGGGTTTCCTCTGAAGAAATATGTCAGAATGACGATATGATTGACGTCCAATAGCCGATGGTAAGATAAAAATCAATGAGCTCTAGAGGCATCGTTAAGTAAAACAAACTTTACTTTAATTGGTTCAGTTAAAATGAATGTTTGTTGTTTAACATATAAAGATGTGTTTTAATTATATTTCAGAAAGTAAGCTCAGAAGACAAGGGCCGGGTACAGTACAGAGGAGATATGAATGCATTGAGATGTTACACAGATATCTTCCTGGTATAATCTAGTTTAATTTTTAATTACTGCACTAAAAATAGAATATTATCTTAATCTTTGTGCTAACTGATGACAGCATTGTAGAGGAATAGGTTGGTTGGTTGGTTGTATTTTTTTTCATGCTTATATCCAATTAAGGTTCAAGCACGCTGTCTGAGGCACACAACTCAGCTTCCTGTACTGTCTGTCCAGGACAGAGGTTAGTGTTAGTAGGAGAGAAGAAACCCACTGCCGCCACACTAATTCAGAGCCTACTCTTATCGATAAACAGCAAGGGATCTTTTATATGCACTATCCCACAGACAGAATAGCACATACCACGGTCTTTGTTAAACCAGTCAGTGTAAGTGGTATACACCTACCCACTGAGCCTTGTGGAGCACTCACACTGGGTTGGAGCCTATACTGAGATTTGATCTCAGTACCTACCAGCCATGAGTTTGATAGCTTAACCACAGAGCAATGGAGGCCAGTTGTAGAGGAATAATTGTTGTGATCACCCCTGTGCTTAGCCACCCTATAGTCTGTTTCAAATTACATGTTTTTTGCAATAAAATTGAAAATAAATCTCATATTCCAATCTATAAAAGGTCATTTATTTTCATTTTTTGTACCGTTTGTTTGAATAGCATGATAACACAGACACATTTTTCTGGTTTTTATTCCAGGGATTTTCATAATTAATATATAATACTGGAAAATTACCTAGGTATAATTTTGATTAGTACTTTAGTATGCTAGAAATGTTACCAGTCACTCCCAAAATGACTAGTCACCATTTGTTGGTTAGAACCGTGTGATTGATAGATACAATTATTGTAAGTTGCTACAGTGGGCAAGTTTTATATTGAAGGTGTTTAATATCCTATAATTATATTATAAAATGAAATTAATGTTTTGTAGTGAAGATAACACGGATTGGGAGATGAGGCTGGGAGCAATGTTTAATATCCTATAATTATGTTATAAAATGTAGTTAATGTTTTGTATTGAAGATAACACGGAGTGGGAGATGAAGTTGGGAACAATGTTGTTTAATATTCTATAATTATGTTATAAAATGTAGTTAATGTTTTGTATTGAAGATAACACAGACTGGGAGATGAGGCTGGGAGCAGTGTTTAATATGCTATAATTATGTTATAAAACGTAGTTAATGTTTTGTATTGAAGATAACACGGAGTGGCAGATGAGGCTGGGAGCAATGTTGTTTGAAGAGATGCTACAACCTGGCGAAGGAATCTACCTCACTGAACGAGCCATAGAGTTAGATCCATTCTTTGTTGTTGCCCTCATCAACCTGGCTAACTTTCAAGCTCAGGTAGTCACTCAATACCATAAAGTGGGATGTAGCTCAAGTGGCAGCGTGTTTGCCTGTGATGCAGCAGTCATGGGATCGATCCTTTTCAGTAGACACATTTTCAGTTTGGGCTATTTTCTGTTCCGACCAGTGGTCCACAACTGGTTCATCAAAGGCTGTGGTATGTGTTGTCCTGTCTGTGGGAAAGTGCATATAAAAGACCCCTTGCTGCTTATCAGAAAGAGTTGCCTATGTAGTGGCACCGGGTTTCGACTGAAGAAATATCTCAGAATGACCATGTAGGTTTGACGTCCAATAGCCAATGATAAAGATAAAAATCAATGTACTCTAGAGACGTCGTTAAATAAAACAAACTTCACTTTTTACTTCAATATTATGTGCTCAAGATATTTTCTTAATGTTTATTATAGTATTTTAAAAAGTTATAATAAACATTTTCTTAAATACCATTCTGTCTACTGTTCCTGACTGGTATATCAAACACTTTGAAATGTATGAAGTTGTTTGTTAAAACGTAGGTGGTGGCATAATGGATATGTTATCGGACTTTTGGCTGGTTGGTACTGGGCTCAAATCTCAGTCGAGGCATTGGATTTTTAATCACAATAACATCTCCAACCAGACTGAGTGAGTACCATGCAAGGCTGAATGTACATCACTTCGCACCAATCATTGGTCAATAACTAGATCATCAAAGCCTATGGTATGTGCTATCATGTCTGCGGGAGAGTGCATATAAAAGAGTCCTTGCTGCATATTTGTAAAAGTAGTCACATAAGTATAACGCCAGCACTAACACTAACCTCTATACTGAACAGACAGCACAGGAAGCTGAGTTGTATGCTCAGGACAGTGTGCTTGAACCTTAATTGGATATAAGTATAATCATATATACAAACAAGCAACCTCTGGAAAATAGTAGCCTACTTGTTTATGACGGCAGCAGGTTTCCCTCTAGACAGCGTATGTCTGAAGCCCAGTAGCTCCAGATTAAATAGTGTGCTGAGGTGTGTATTTCTTTATACCAGCCTTGATGATGCAGTAGTTAAGCTGTTGGTCTCATGGCGGGTAGGTACTGGGATCAAATCTCAGACGAGGCATGGGATTTTTAATCTCGATATCATCTCCAATCTTTATTGAGTTCTCTGCAAGGCTCAGTGGGTAGGTGTAAGTCACTTACACCATTCACTGGTCCCCATCTTGTTTATCAGAGGCTGTGGTATGTGCTGTCCTGTCTTTGGTAAAGTGCATATAAAAGATTCCTTGCTGCTAACCAGAAAGAGTAGCAGGTTTACTCTAAAAGACCATGTGTCGCATCTTACCATAATGTTAGACATCTAATAACCACTGAATAAACAATGTGCTGAGGTGTCGTTAAACAAACAATCCTTTCCTTTCTTTAGATTACTTGAAATTGCAGTGTTTATTATTGCCTACTTTAATATAATATTATGTAATATTTGCATTTACAGATTGGACAGTATGAGGAAGCAGAGATAAATTATCTTCGTGCACTGGCTCAGAATCCAAATGCCTGGGACATCTATTCTCAATATGGCACTTTTCTCTTTGACCAGAAACGCTTTTCAGAAGCTGCTCCTTATTTCCAGAAGGTATTTAAATAGCAACTAGATTAACAATAGGAACAGAGTTAACTCTTTATACACTTTCATTGTTAAACAGAAACTATTCTCAGCAACCAAAAAGTGACTGATTCTGGTAATATTTATTGAATTATGAAGGGTTAGCCGATTCTAACATACTCAGTCTTCTAGGACATTTTCTTTTGGTTGACATCATCATCATCATTATTATTAATATAATTTGTTAATATTATTATTGTTATTTATTAATTTTATTTATTTATATGATTATTAATATCATTTAATAATTTATGTAGTTATTTAAAAAAAAATTAAAAGTCATATTAACACATAATATTATGTGTATACATATATATAAATCACTGAGAACATTTTCTCTTCAGACCCAGCACCATAGTCTTAAGACATTGGGCCCATGGGGGACATGCCTGAACCATACTTATGACTTGAGAACATTAAGAATATATTAAAGAGTCTGTGACATATGTGTAAAACTTAGATTTGTAACTCACACTTATAGTTTTGTTTTGCAGGGGTTTGAGCTTAAGCCTAATGAAAAGACATTTCTAATTTACCTGAAAGATACTCAGACAAAGATGGGAGACCAAGAGGCAGCCAAGATAACTCAGCAGAAACTGGAGGATTTCAAAGATGTTTAGCAAGTAATATTACAGGGGTTGATCCATGGCGATTATTGTCTTGAATTCCTAGGAATCAAGACGGCACCAAGGCAGATTTGAGGACGCATCAGGGGCGCAATGACAAATGTGAGTTTCCTAAGGGGCATGTGAGAAAAAAGGGCACGGCTATATTTGCCTTTGTTAGAAGTGAAATTCAGTAGCAGATTATAATGGGACCAAAAAGGGTAACTGCCCCTGGCCCAAAATGTGGAGTAAAAACAAACTGAGAGTAAAACATTTAAATGTAATTGATTTTAAGTACGTTAAAACCAGCCCAATAAATTTGTTAGCCCTGTTAAGGCAAATCCGGCACTGGTGAAATAGAGAGGGCTTTGTGGCAAAGGAACAGGGTGGCACGGCAGATGCCGCAAGGCCTTGGTGAAATTTGAATCCTGATATTAAATACAAAACTGTTACTTGTTTCATGAATGATTTTATGATAATCTCGGAATGAGACATATTCCAATCGTTTTAATCAAAATTCAAGATTTGAAGAATATTTTTGTGCTACATACTTTAAAAGTAAATTATATTTTTGGTAGTGAAGTTAACAGCTTTTTATACAATGTTTTATTTTATACATTTTGCAAATGTTACTGAAGTGCTTTGATTCAAATGTGCTGAGACTTTCGGTTAAGTAGTAGGAGTAGTTGAAACACTGCAAATATCACCTTTAGAGTGGAGATCCCTTAATAATGATTCCATGTATTACCATCCAGGTAAACATGATTTTTCTGTATGAGGTTCATTTATTTTTATTTATTTATTCTGCATAAGTTGTCCTCCAGTAAATAAAATGTATCTTGTTAGTTTTTTTTAATTTAAATACATGTATACTAATTATAGTTTTTTCAATTTGTTTTAAATGTGGCTGTTATGTTGATCTGATTAGAATTGTTTTGGCTGGACTACCACAAATTTCATTTCTTGTTTTTTAGGACCTGCATAAATTCCTTTCGAAAAAAAATTGTATTTTTAAATATGTTCACTTGGTATGGGTGGAATTACTTGCAATAATCACTACCACCACATGATAGGATACTATTTATAATTCATTGGTTGTACATGTTTTCATGCATATATCCATTTAAGGTTCAAGCATGCTGTCCTGGGCACTCAACTGTGCTGTCTGTCCAGGATAGAGTTAGTGTGAGTAAGAGACAAAACCTGCTGCCACCAAACTAAGATTTGCAATAAGGGATTTTTCATCTTTAGCCTCATATTTTGCCCAAAATGAGATATCTACATAATTAAGGTCCCTTACACTGCAGCTTCACCCTGCATTATTGCCTATGTCATAGCGTCAATAAGAACACTCGTTACAGCCCATAATCAATATCTGCCTAAATCATCTGTTTGACCCATTCTCTGCAAGATATAAA
>JAULBS010140832.1:0-12736 GCA_032355785.1 Symmetromphalus regularis | reverse complement strand
AGAGAGAGGGAGAGAGAGAGAGAGGGAGATAGATAGATAGATAGATGATATATATATATATATATATATATATATATATAGAGAGAGAGAGAGAGAGAGAGAGACAGAGAGACAGAGAGACAGAGAGAGACAGAGAGAGAGAGAGAGAGAGAGAGAGAGAGAGAGAGAGAGAGCGAGAGAGAGAGAGAGAGAGAGAGAGAGAGAGAGAGAGAGAGAGAGAGAGATGTAACTAAGTATGTGTACATATGTGCCTAAAATAAAATAAAATATATTTACTTAATTTTCACCAGAGGCACTCTGGACTGAACTTGAATTAGCTGTCTTGCTGTGTACGATGATCGATTCCCGCGTGAGACTCGAACCTCGAACACGTATCCTTTAGAAGATCCCAACTTGCTGCCGAGAAATAGTTTCACACCATTCCCCAACGGTTTGCTAATTTTATCGCAAGACACGGGACTCGAACTGTTTAGATACTGCTGCAATTCCGTCACCGACATGCTGGGAAACGAACCACACTCCCAGCTGAAAATTAATTCCTCTGACTTGCCCATGCCCAGCTTAGGATCATACGAAAGAACAGCTGCGTCTACAATGATGTCTTTAGAAGGTGTCACTCTGATTTCCCCACCATCGATTTTGGCTACAAGAGGTGCATCGACAAATTCAATATAGGTTGTTTCTGCTAACCAGTTGTCACGAAGTTGCCTAAAGCTTATGTTAAGTCTTAATTCATAAAGGCCAGCTGGAAGTGGGGAGTTTTTAAATATAATAGCTTCAGAAGATGGCTTCATAGGAAGTGGTAAATCTTTCCAGTAATTTCTGTGCTTCTGTCTGACTCTCCACTCGTACATAGGAATCCTATAATAGCAAGCAATAGCAACGCGCCCTTTTAATTCTACTCTGGAATGAGTGTACACGACAAGAGGAGAATATTCGTGCGAATACTGATGATCAAACATTCCTTCATTGGTAAAGCATCCATTCGTTACAGTAACATTTCTTTCAACAGTCTTGGAACTTACAAGGTTGTAGCAGTAAACTCTAACTGTATGTCTACCAAGAGTTTTGTAAAGATAGGGGTAGCCCTTAGAAGTTCCAGGTTCAATATCGACAGTAATGTTGTAGATTTTTTGATCAAGATTGTCTCCAAATTTAATACTGCATGAGAGGTTTCGAATAGGGTGGCTGCTTTGTTTTACTAACATGCGTATTTTAAAACGTCCAGGAGGGTGAATAACGCTTTCTTCCATCTCTATCATCAATCTGTCAATAGAATAGTCCACATATAATGACTGGTTTAGTACCATCCTCTCAGAGAATGTTTCGTTGCTTCCTACAAGACTTGGGTGATATATTTGTGCTTTGTTGTAAACGTGTAATACCGATGCCTTATTTTCCATTTCCTCGTCCTGACCGTCATCAAACGAGAGTACGAGCTTGAGATTGCTTCCTGGAGGAACATCGCTCGTAAATTTGAAACAGTCTCGACCCACTCGCCCAGACGTCTGGTTGACAAAAAGGAACACTATACCAACACGAGTAGGGAAATGAATAACCCTTGTTTCTCCATTGTAGGATATGATTGCCGATACGTTGTAGATGCCTTTGCTAGGAAATGTGTGCAATTGTGTCCACGTTTTTAAAGCCATCTTTTGTGGATATGTCGTATCATTAAAGTTCCAAATCACTGATGCATTGGGTGGTGGTTGAATCATACCTCCTGAGTTTAGTCGAAATTCAACAGGCTTTACATGTTGAGTTTCGTTCATTGCAATTGTACCTACTAACTTAGCATCTAATATATTGAGATCGAACGGTGCAAGTTTTAATCTACGCACCCACGTTTTAGTGTTTGGAGTGCTATTGCAATGTATTCTAACATTATATGTTCCTTCTTCGAGGTATTTATGCTCGTAAACGAATGGATGTACGTAAGTGACGTTTAAATCAAACATTTTAACTGGTACATTTTCTCCAAAATCAAATTCACATTTTGATCCTTTTGGCACAGGAACATTTTCATGCATAGTCATCGAAAATAGAACAGTCCCATCTGGAATGGGATACGTGCCATTAATTGGTAAGACGTGCATTTCAGGGATACCATATTCAATTTTTACTAATATGGAGCCATTGTTGTAATACTTTGGATTAAAAGCAACCCATGTAACATTATATACTCCCTTTTCCTCGTATGTATGCCTTAAAGTCGTCACAGTATTCTTTGAATATAAATCCTTCTCTTCATTTTTGTCTGTTGTGCCGTCACCAAACTGTATTTCATATCGAAAACCAAACGCAGGCGGGTTTTTAAACTCAAACATAACATAGTCTCCAACTGCTGAAATGTTCTTAAGAGCTTCAAACTCCATTTCAAGTTTCGACCATATGTATACATCAGTAGTCTTAAAAGAGAAGTCTACTTCAGACACCATCGTCGTGTTAATCCTCATATTCCTCTGCATATTACTAACTGGCAGTATTAGAGAGTTATTTGAAGACGGATCAAAATTAAGTGGATCACGATCTTCCAAATAACTAATAGATGCATTGATTTTTCCCATTTCTTTTGACGAATTATCATGATGTATATTGAGTACCACATCGTCACCGGGATTAAATACGTCTTTTGTTGGAACAACGAATATTCCGGTGATGGGGTATAAAACGTGAATTATGAACGAAGTGTATGTCCCGCCTATTTCGTTCGCGGCTATCACCGTCATGTTGATGTCGCCAGCTTTTTTAAACATGATAGTGTGGTTCAACAAACGCGGCTGAACGATCGCTCGGTGGTCATACAACTTCGACCTTTCCTTTGATATCATCCACTCTACCATCAACGTAGTCCCACTCGCAATCGACGCCGTCAACGTTGTGTTAACGCCGACACAGGCGTACTGGTCTCTTATAGATATATTCTCCGGCTTCTTGTCGTAATATACAAAAAGCTCCAAGATGTCAGTTTTGTTTTCCTCTTTCCCAAGCTTAATTAGAATGTCATGAATTCCATAAAATCCACCAAAAGTTTCTGGAGTTAGGTAAACGGTTAAATCATGACCGTTTAACTCCGTGTTAGTTATATTCCTGTTCCATTCCAGGGACGCTGGGTTCGGGGGATTGTCATGGAGATTCAGTGTGACGTTGTACGGTATGTTGTTATTCGTTTTGTTATAGGTTACTGTGACCGTATCGTTTTTACCATAACTCAGTTTGTAGATGTACTTTCCGTCAGGTTTTAGTCGTAATCCGTAATTTGCATCACGGTTTATGTTACAGTTATTACATTCTGTTTTGTTGGCACTCACTGAAAGTTGTGATCCTCCGTAACTAGGATATTTCATGAACAAAACAATCCCTGAAAGATTGCAGAATAATGATGTTGTTTGAATAAAACCAAATACTTGAACGACCAGGGCCGGCGCAGACATTTAAATATTGATGGGGCAAAACTGAATAGGGGCGCCTACAACATACTCAATAAATGTAAAACATGTAAATTTTAGGGCACCTATTGTCGCAAAGAAAGGGCGCCACAGTTTATCAGCCGGCCCTCACAACGTACAGCGAACTCTTTTTAAAGTTGTATTTAAGATACCCCATAATTTTTATATAGTCAGTGGAGGCTCCAGAACATTTATTTAGTAGGAGGGCCTAAAGAATCCTCTGATTCTTTAACGTTAAAAAATAATAAATTAAAATAATAATAATGTTTTAAAAATCGCTAAATTTAGGGGGCCTTTAGGCCTCTCCCGAGATCCGCCACTGACAGTCGTACAGATAAATGAAATGCCAGTATGCCCCTATATGAGGGCCATAAGAATTAACATTTAAGTAGTATACCTGCCTGTATGGGGTCATGACCTACTTTCCGTGACATTGACCTACTTTCCGTGACCCTGACCTACTTTCCGTGACCTACTGGCCTAGCCTCTGGGGGCCGGTGACTACTAACCCAATCCTCTGACCCAGCCTCGACCTCCTAATCCAATCCTGACCTACTAACCTAGTTTGGTCCTAATGATCCAGCCTAGACCTACTGACTCATTACCTACCTAATAACCCAGCCCCGTCCTAATGACCCAGCCTAGACCTACTAGCTCCTGACCTACTGGCCCACGGCGCTCCCTGACCTACTGACCCACGGCCTCTTAGCGCCGTCCTAGGGTTATAAAAAGGGGTTGATTTTGATCAATACTCAATTCGCTCGTTGAATGTAAGGAAGTCCCGTCAGTGTGTTATTAAAGTGTGTTCATGAATATAGAAGGTAATTATTTTTATTGTTTTATGTTGACAAATTGTATTATATTAGTTGAAGTTTTGATCTCAGGTCTACTAACAAAAATTCTGCAACAAGGAATTTAACACACGCTTGTCACGCTGTGTAAAACCACCTTACGCAGTCAGTTGAGTTTAAAACCTAATTTGAAACATCTGTTCTTAATCTGTCTATACTATGTGCATGATACATTTAAACTACATAGATCATTACAAGTTGCCGAATTCTTGAGGGGGGATTTTTGAAACAGGGAGGGCGCCTCGACCCCGACCCTCCCTGACCTACTGGCCCACGGCCTCTTAGCGCTACTGATCTACTGGCCCACGGCCCCGACCCTCCCTGACCTACTGACCCACGGCCTCTGTTCCTCTATTTATAACCTGGCGCACATCTTTCTAACCCGTGTTTGATTGAATGTCTGCACTACATAATATCATATACTCTCCTCCCAACCAAACAGTTGCAACACGAGTGGAAGGTGGTAAGTTATCATAAGAACCGTTTCGGAACCAAAATACCATACATGGCTAAACCCAAGCCCACAGGTACACTCAGGGTTACACACAGGGACATTTAAGATCACGACCAGGGACACTTAAGATCATGCCAGATGATACCTACAGGATATAATAATAATAAAAGAAAAACGATTTATTCACAATTTATTTATTTCCAATGTTGACAGTCTCATACAAAATGAAAATACGATGAAAAACTGAATATTTTATGTCTGAACATATTGTTCACATAGGGACATCTTGGAGAGAGTCTATAGTGTTCCATCACTGGGTCGTCTGTTTTCTTCCATCGGTAGGCGCGTAGACCACAACAGTAACAGACGACGGCATCGTACTCCCCCGTGTAGTAGAAACCGGCCTTGGCAAGTTCTTTTGGTTTTTGACGTAATTGTATGGGCCATCGTTCATAGGTCAGCATCCGGGCATACAAACGTCTCATTTCGGGATGATGACAGAACAAGTAACGTCTCTGTAGATCATCCCATTCGTTATTCTCGTGTTCACGGTCGTAGGCAGCATCCATTTCGTACTATCCAGCAGCGTCCGTGTGATCTGCAGGTTCATCCACGATTTCGCCATCTTCGAGGTCAGTCTTCTCCATAATTTCACTGGTAGCATCCATTTGATCAACATTCTCTTCCGGTTTGGTGGTCACTCTTTTAATCACGTGTCTTTCTAGGCATTTACATACCAAGATGTTGTCTTCGTCGCCACTGCTGCTGCTACTGTCCGTGCTTGAATATCTCGATGCCAACTTCTTCGTTCCAGATAGAGTGCAACAAGATACACAAATGTTCTGTTCTCCTCGAGTTCTCAAGCACAAATGATCCTTGTAAAAGAAACACGTCTCTTATATACATGTCACCTATATACAATGTAGGTCAGTTCTGGCAATATCAATAGTCTTGGTGACATTCATTGGGGTTGCAGAATGAGCACTTCAGGAACCCCAGCTGATTCTGATGGTCATCTTGCTTGGCACACGGTATAATTGATTTTAGTTCCGGTACAAAGTCATTTATCACTTCAAAGCAGTCTTTGAGTTTGTCCCATTGTTGAAGAGAAAGGAATATTTCGTTCTTCGAGGGCTTAACTTAGTCAACATTATCACCACCACTGACGCAGATATACCCCGGCAAAGTTCTTGTCCACACTGACATGGACGTTCTCACCAACAGTTCTTCTTTCCACGGCTGAACCATAATGTACACATCTTTACCAATGTCTAGCTGACAGCGCTTCTTTTCTTTCTGCTCGTGGTTCTGAGATGAATTCGATGCCATCGTCTTCTTTCAGAATATCTTCAAACTATCTCGTTCGTGGAACATTCGGCGAGCGAACTTAAAATTACCAAAAAAATATGCATTTTATACTCAAGAGAGATAAGTACGTCGGGGCCGGGTCAGTAGGACGTTGCTGGGTCAGTAGGTCAGGATGGGGTTAGGAGGTCGAAACTGCGTCAGAGGATTGGGTTAGTAGTCACCGGCCCCCAGAGGCTAGGCCAGTAGGTCAAAGTCACGGAAAGTAGGTCAATGTCACGGAAAGTAGTCATGACGCCATACAGGCAGGGTTACTACTGTTGTGAAAACAAGTATTTTAACATATCCTTCACACCTTAATCTTTAGCGGATCTAGGCATGGTTCCGCCTCCCACTCAATTATATTTTTAAAAATTAGTATTGCCCCACGGGCCCAGCACTCCCTAAATTTTGCGATTACAACTTTTTAAAAATTATTATTATTATTTATTATTATTATTTTAGTTTTTTTAACTTAAAAAAAATCCGCCATCATATTATTGCCACTCCCAGTGGGTTTTCTGGATCAGCTAATGTTAATAAGTGGTCTTATGGTCATGTTGATGTTGCTGCATATACGAAGGAAGTATTAAGTGATGTCTGCTAGAAGATACAAGAAGCTTGAATGCACCTATTTTAGAAGCAACATCTGCACATTGTTTAGGCCCCCAAAAAATACTCGTGTTTCCTATTACATGCTGAAATAAAAATAGGGTCGGTAGAAAGTGCTTTATAAAACATTAATGTTATGTGTGAAGTTGAATAATTAATGCTTTCTTTTCACATATGGTCATGCTTAGAATCCTTTAGTAATGGTGGTGACTTAATATCTGGGAACAACGGGCATTAAATTATCTTTTTCTGATGTCTTGTCTATCTTATAGTGCATAGTCTTCAGTTGTTGTTGTATATACAATATATAAGCACAGAAGTCAAGATAGAGTGTATATGTTGCTGTATCAAAACGTTTTACATTTATAAGGCAAAACAAAATTACCTGCGTTTCCTATTACATGCTAAAACAAAATAGGGTCGGTAGGTAGAATGTTTTTTAATATATATATATTTTTTAAATAATATTATGTGTGAAGTTGAATAATTAATACTGGCAATACTTTCAAACGTTCCAGCATTTACATTAGGATTAGGGCTAGGATCAATTTTAGGGTTACTACCCTAAGGATTAGGATTAGGATACGTTTTAGGGTTAGGTGAGTTTAGAGTTAGGATTAGGATTAGAGTCATGTTAAGAATCATTTTGTAATGGTGGCGACAATATCTAGTTACAGCGGACATTTGTTCACATTTACAGACAATATATCTGCAGCCATGTTGATGTTGTTGAATACACGAAGCGATTACCTTATAAAAAAAACGGACGAAAATTACCGAAATGTACGGAATAAACAACCGGAAACGACCGAAAATAACTTACAATTTTTAAGGAAACAACAATTTAGGATAGGCAGTTTTTAAGTGAGGTCGGTATGGTTACCAGAAACACAGGTATTTTTGCTTATACCAAATCAAGATGATAAAACAAAAACAATTTTGTTTTAACAAACAGGCTTTTATACTTAATGTATTTTTTATTTTTAATCATATTGAATTTGTGATTTTTAACTTAGTAATATTTATAAGATTATTTATTATCTATATTATATCATTGTATCGTGTACAGTTTACCATTATTGAAAATCACTTCTTTAAAGTGATTTATAATAACGTTGTAGTTTTGATGTGGAATTATTAAAATATAACCTGGCCCCAATAGCCGATATTTATGTTTGTGCTACGAAGCCGTTAAATAAATAAATTTAAAAAAATAAATAAATAACTTTACTTGTAGCAATAATGCAATGGAAAATGACAATTATTTATGTAGCGCCACGTTTAACTATCGTGAAGAAAGAGTTTGGCATTATACTAAAAGATATACTATTGATAACCCAAAATGTCATTTGTGCTATCACTGGGACGCATGAAAACCACCATTTTCACCAAATAGATTGCCTTCATAGTTTTTCATCATATTTTAATCGCCCATGTCGAGAGAAAACTATTTTTAAAATAAATAAAATAAAAATAGGGAAACCTACAAAATAAGGTAAATCTGTTATTTTTATAACTGTACGTTATAAAATAGACGAAAATGGAAATTTATCAAACAATCTGACAAGTATATTTTAATATATCCTTAATATCGTAATCCCCGGAAAGTGAACACCTGCCCAGAGTCGTAGATACAAAGCCATCGCCGAACGACTAGTCAGTAAATATTACCACCACCCCCCAAGTGAAAATCTAATCCATTCGGCGATAATTATCCAGATGGTAGTTGGCACAGGGGTAACTGTCAAGAAGTAAACTGTCCGAGGGTAGATGGCACAGGGGTAACTGTCAAGAAGTAAACTGTCCGAGGGTAGATGTACGGAAGATACTTCTACTAGCAGGCCCGGTTGCAGGATATCTGAAGGGGGAGGGGTCTAAATGTGGTTTTCTGAAAAGGGGGGGTCCAAAAGTGATGAGTGACTAGAAAAGGAGAAAACATGTTAATTTTCACGTCCTTCCACTCTGTAAAAGGTAAACAAAAATCGCGAAAAAGAGGGGGGTCTTGATCCTTTATTCCCCACTGGATCGGCTACTCAGTCCCCCCCTGAATTCCACAGCAAAATGTATTAAATTCCGCGATTAAAATTAGTCATTTGCTGCGGCTGGAATTGGGAAATTCCGCGGCAAATTCTGCAACATAAAAATTTATAATAATACTTACAAATTTACACTAATGTTTTTTCACTAAGTTAGTTGCTATTTAAATTACCATGATTTCACCAGTGGTGGTTGAAACCAGTAGTCCAACCAAATCGTTAAGAAATATGTCATGTTGGAGTCGCTGCTTGTGATAGAGGAATACCAACGAAACAATTTATACATGCTAATATCACTGTCATTATATTAAATAGGATAAAATGACAGAATCTTATTCCGTGTTCGTAAAACTTGTACAATTTACTTCCGGGTCTTCGGCAGTTTTCGTAACCTAAATGACTCCCAACTATTCCATAACACATAACCTGTTCAGAAGAGCGAGCGCTCGCGAACATTTACCTCGTTACCATCGTCTTCTATCACGTAACCTTTATAAATTATCAGACACAAAAACCAGTCTAGCAGGTGAATGGGAGCGCTCACCCTTCTGAACATGTCTCAGTAGCGTGTTCAATTTGTTCTGCGTTGACGGAAACAATCGAAGGTTACGGAATGAATTTTAATACGTTAGGTACAACAACCTACGTTAGAAACAACTTTCTAACTACTTTCTAACTCCATGCTTCAGTTTATTTTTATTGAAAATGTTTTTATTCATCGTGATGTGATTTTTAAAAACCCATTACTAGGTGGACAATTTTTGAAATCAAGTCTTTAAATGGTGCAATCTGGTGGCACTTTGTAGCAATTTATAATAGTTTATGTGCAGCCAACCAAAGCGCTGTTTTTTTAGCTGAGAAAAGAAAAATAGGGGTGACTATCGGGGCCTTTACAACTATTGCGATACTATTGTGATAGTAAAACAATATTGCGATACTATTGCGATAGTAGTTTGAATGAATACTATGTTGTCTGAACATTCCTAATTCATTCTCCTAATTAATGTCTGTTTCATGTGGGTTTTCCCCCAAGTTTTAATTGAATTGTGCTTTTTCTGATTTTGTAGATTATTAATAATTTTGGGAGTTAACAAAAGCTTATTTTATCTGTGAATTTGTAGGTTGATAAACAAGTTTCTGACAAATGAAATGAAAAATATTAAAGTAAATAATCAAACTATTTATTTTGTCACTAATTAAGATCCTGTGTCCCACATCACAATGACTGTAAACGTCACAATTTAGATAAAATAAAATAAAACACTGAGTTAGAAATGTGTTTCTCTAAAGAAGGCAACGTATTAAATGTATAACTTCATTAGGTAATCGTTGATTGTTTCAGTCAACATAGAACAAATAGAACACACCGCTGGTGACACATTTAGGAGGGCGAAGTTCCCATTCACGTGCTAGACTGGTTTTGGCGCCTAACAATTTATAAACGTTATGTGATAGAAGACGATGGTAACCAGGTAAATGTTTCGCGAGCGCTCGCTCTCCTGAACATGCAATGATTACGGAATGGTTATTAGTTATTTAGGTTATTGAAAATGCCGAAGACTCGTTGGAAGTAAATTACACAAGTTTCATGAATACGGAATAGGATTCTGTCATTTTATCGTCAGACTAATACGATAACTGCTTAAGTCAATTTTACCCCGTTTTGATAAGAATGTCCTGGCTGCCATTTTGGATAACAGTGCCTAAGTTACTCAGTTCTGACAGGTAGTATTACAGTACATTTAATTGGTTGAAAATGATGTTATGACTTAGGCACTAATGCTAATATTAATGTTAGTGGAAGGGGATACTGTATCAAAATAATTTTGGTCCAAAAATGACTTAGGCAGATATCGTATTAGTATGACGATATATGACAATGATAATAGCACATATAAATTGTTTCTTTAGTATTCCTCTATCACAACCAGTGACTCCAATATGACACATGTCTTAACGATTTGATTGGACCACTGCGTCCTGGTGATATCATAGGTATTTAAATTGGAACTTTGTGAAAAAAACTAATTTTAAATATTATTTTCAATTTTAATGTTGCAGTTTGCCGCAAAATTTCCCAATTCTTACTGCAGAAAATCGCTAATTTTATCGCGGAATTTAATAAATTTTGCCTCGGAATTCAGGGAGGACTGCTTTATTTTGTCACCGAGCCTGAAAATATTTTTATTCAGAAAAAAAAGTATTTAGTGATTTAAAAAAAATTAGTTGTCCCCTAAAAAGTGCGTGGGGCATCATGGACCCCCTCCTATTCCACGGTGACTGTCTTATTATTATTATCATGATTGTTGTTGTTATCTATAAAAAAAAAAAATAGTTTTGTTCTTGATTAAGTAACTGCTTTAAGCTTTTTAATCTATCGAAACTATGGATAGTGAAGAGAACTATTGAAACTATCGATAGTGAAGGAAACTATCGAAACTATCGATAGTGATGGGAACTATCGAAACTATGGATAGTGAAGGAAACTATCGAAACTATTGATAGTGAAGGGAACTATCGAAACTATGGATAGTGAAGGGAAATATCGAAACTATCGATAGTGAAGGGAACTATGACTATAACTATCGCCATTTTAATTTGCTATCGATAGTTTGCTATCGAGATGTTACCTATCACGGTGCATCGATAGTTCGATATATCGTTACACCCTTAAATTAAAAGGAAAGTTTCCCGTCAGAGGCTGGAAGCAGAAACTGACGGAACGGCTCGAACCAGATGCTAAGGTGAATGGAATGGAGAGTTACGAGGATCATTCCCCTAATGAAAATAAATCATCATAAAATATGAATCAAATATGTAACGTTAGTGGTTCTGGGGGTGATAAAGTAATGGGTTTTTGTTATGTCTCTTAGTCAAAATACTAAGTTAACGAAAAATAACCATTTGTTATATAATGCTACCCTGTTGAGAGTCTCACATGTCAACCTGGCGAGTGCACGGGTTGTGCACGTGCGTTTAAGTCTCCATTATTTTAGCCACGTGGAATAAACATATAATTTTGGTGGGACCTTAGTTTGAGTGTGGCTGTGAACGAGACAGGTTGTGAAGACGGTGTGTCTATTTTAACACTATGACGTTAGGGTTAGAGTCCGGGTCAGTTTTTCCTACTTTTGAACTAAAAAACAAAGTCATTTTGAAATTTTCGTAATCCACATTAAATTTTATCGACAATAAATTGACATTTTGAAACTTCCGTGTTAAATTCCTCCAAAAGTGCTTTTTCAGCCTATACTATCAAGAGAATAAGTTATTAAGATGACTTCGCTTCATTTCGTTAGAACACGCAACATTCAGAGTTCATAATCGACGATCTTCGGTTATTTTCGTAAAAAAAAAGCACACGCCTATCTTATTTATAAGCTCTAAATTTTGATTATCTCGTAGAAGAGAACTGTGGTTAAAGCGGATAAGGCGCAGGTCACTCTTATAATGTATTCGTGCGACTTCAGGGGCCACTAAAAATGAAACTGCGTTTATAACGTAAATAAGTGTCGATTACTTTCAGATAAGTGTCCATTCCTGAAAAATAATGGAGCGTTGATACAATAGAGTGACGTCACGGGTGTATTTTAACACTACTTCGGACTAATTGGAGTGCTGTCTAGTGGCTAGGCCTACTGAAATAAGCTGGATTAATCATTCTTTTTTTATCGACTTAAACCAAACGCAATTTAAAGCTTACATTTTCTTTCTTTTTCACATTTTATTTACTCTATTTTTTGAAGTTTTGAAATGCGGTAGGCGATAGAATAGTGAAGAAATCGGTACCGTAGTCTACCGCGTGAAACGGTTGGGTTGGCAAATATGCAACTAAATGCTCTTTTACGTATTGGCAGAGTTGTTATTTAATGATAATCTCTCATATTGAATGTGTACGTATTTAAACAGCTAATTAAACTTGGTAAATATTTAATCATTGCTACTACTCACAGATCAGATAATATTGTTACATGAGCTATTCATTATTGT
>JAULBS010140831.1:0-27456 GCA_032355785.1 Symmetromphalus regularis | reverse complement strand
AGGGATACGGTGTGATGGAAATAGGTTAGATATGGCTAAACTGAAAACACTTTTCCAATAAATAATTTGACTGTTATTCAAGTAATTCGATGTCCCTATTAACCCAGGAATATTTAATTGGGATAATGATAATAACAACAACATAAAATAACGAAAGCATGTTTTGTTCTAGTGTAAACACATAGAACATTCAAAGTATTATCGGTTAGTATAGACTGTGCAACGATTCTGACAGAATCAGATCTGGCCCAATCACGTGATATAATAAAGATGGCTGGCAGTTACAACTTTCGTTATCCGAATTTTATTTTATTCAATGGAGTTATGTCTTTTGATGACTGAGTCTATACTTATGGGGTGTGCAAGAATACATTATGTTAAGCATGTAAGTCAGTCAGTCAATTTTATTGCATAAAATTTTCTATTTGACATTTTCAACTATTCAAATACGCGAAATCTACTCCAATATCTTATTTGATTATGCAGCATGTCATAATGCAATAAAAGGGAAATGGGATGGTTTTTAAAAAAAGTATTCAATTAGCCGAAATATACAATTATCCGTTATCCAATTAAGTGGAACCCACTGTATTGACTATGTGTAAAAATTTCGAAATGTTTGACATGTGACAAAACAAAACAAACAATATTGGTTTTCTGTTATTAATTAAAGGAAATGTGCTTACTGAATGTGCATAGGTAAATAAGTAATTAATAGTATGGTTTTAGTGTATGAACTGCTGTAGTACTGTAATTCAGGAAATTAACGTGAACATGATATTAATGCGAAAAATGCGTCCAGGTTCAATTCGCGATAATATCATTTCGTGAATATTTAGTGCAGCATTTATTAAACACCCCCACATCCCCTCCAAAAAACAACAACAATCAAACTTCCACGCACAACATAAACTTGCAACGAACTTAACTATTGCCAACAATTTGTTTCCGGTTTTTGATACTACTATCTAAAACGAATTAACGACCATTACAACTAATGCTTTAAAGTTGCCTCATTTTCAAATAATGTGGTTTTTAGTGAACATCACGTTACGTCTGAATTACTGAGTACGAGCTCAAACAGACCAACTACAAAAACAAAGACATCAAGCCAATCAATTAAAATAACACTAACTCCAAAGATACAATTGCTATGCCAAAGCGTGGTTGTCAAGAAAGTATTATCCGGAAGTACTCTGGACTATTCGGAAGTAATAGTAGGCTCAGTCAACTAATTAATAAACAGGATTAACACATTGATTATTGCAAAATAAAATAAGCTACAAGGAAGGAAAAACTAACAATTTATAAAGCAAGCAATGTGCAATAAATTGGTGTGGCTAGGGTAGATGACTCGCAATAATTTAATGTTGCGTTTTTGGCTGGGGTAGCCGACTCGCGATAATTTGGTGTCGTATTAATTTTCTGAATTACAGTATCAATCTTCCAACTCCAGGCTCATAAGGATTTTTTAAAAATTTGCATAACTCATTTATGGGCTATAAAAATTGTATTTTAGGTAATCAATCTCATTTCACTTTACTCATTTACTCAAGTTTTAAATGAAATTCTGAATGAGTAATTATAAAGGCTCATCACATATCATGAAGCAAGTATTATCTTCCCTTGGAAAACACAGTTATCTCCTTATAATTCTAGACTGACCTCCAGCTGAACATGCAGGTCATCATCTTTCTCCTCTCTCTGTAGAAAACTCAGCACATCAAGCAGCTGCAGACCTGAAACAGTTCAATATCATAAAATAAAAACAATTCTAAACAATCTTATTAATTTTAGTTACCCCTACAGCTGATATTTATTGATTAGTGCAGGGGGAATCTTTTAAACAATCATACTAATTAAAATGTATTTATTTATTGCAATTTTTACTTGCTATTTTTTTCACACAGCAACCAGAATGCCTCTGACAGCATCACCAACAGTGCTACACTGATGGACATCTGCTGAGAAAAGGTAAAGAGCCAGGTAATAAGAAACATGGACAAGGACAGAATAAACTGAAACACAGGAAGACAAACCTAACTGGAGACTGATAGGAAAAACCACAAAAGACAGGCATATATCTGGTAGTGGTCTTAGGTCAGGATTTTTTTTGACTTCACCAGTCGGGCCACTCACAGCAACACTTTGATTCACCCGTATAACCCTTGAATGGACCGCGACAGAATTCTGTTTTTAAAAACCTTACATAAATTTCACTTTAAAAACAAATCTTTCTGCAAAAAATAATATAGCGGAATGTGACAAGTTGTTCCAATTGTAACTAAGGACGGACATGGCCGAGGTGATCCAATTGAACGTCCAAATATTTTTATGTGGCCAAGATTTCCCGAATATGTAATCAAAACCAGCCAAAGCATTCTGAATTGTTTTAGACTGTTCAATAGACTATTGAGTTTGGTTGCACAGATACTAACAGGAAACCAGTTGAAAACAATAAATAAAAAATAACTTTCCGATCACTTACAAACATTAGTCATTTGCCTTTTGATACATAATACAATATGTGGAAATTTTCTGTTGCCATACGGGTGACATGTGTTACGGTTTTGACTTGCCCGATGCTATTTTAACTCTCCATGGGCGATCATGCGACTGTAAAGTGCACATGCAGTTATGTGCATTACAGCACAAAATGGCTGAAGTAAATAAGTAACCAGAATAGTTATGAACTGGAATATGTTTATATATTGTCTGCATTGTATAAAAGGTGGAAGTGGGTGATGGGAGGTAATAATTTAATGGTTTTATTTTTATTTCAACTGCAAAACTCAAGGATTTAGAGGAAAATATTGATAAACTAAATATATGTAACAAAAATATTCTAACCAATGAAAGCATTTCTATTTCGTGTTCTCTCAATGATATTGTCACAGCAGTTGATGAGACAGTTAATGAACGTCAATACAGATGTCTTATAGGGGACCGACTCGGCAGACTTTAGCTCATTGATGATAATACTGTACTTGTGACTCTGATCTGTTTCACGCTGAAAATTCAAACAAATTTAGTAATGAATGGTTCCCCAGACTTGCCAAAACAATCCAAACAATGTTATAGTTTGCACATCACTCATGTTAGGGAATTATTTACAAATTTGTAATGGGTTATTCAAAATAAAATGGGTAACATAATAATAAAATCAGACTAGCCTACTAATGATTTATGTTATGAACTTTAGGCAAATGCTAAACAGCAATTACTCAAAAATCAATCCAAAACAACTCCACACAGATCAGTGAGTAGGTGTATGTCATCAGCACTGACCAGTGGTCCATAACTGGTTTATTATCAAATGAGGTACGTGTATGTCAATGTACTTTTCTGTCTGTGAAAAAGTGCATTTAAATAATCCCTTGCTGCTGATTTGAAAGAGTAGCCCATGTGGCAGTAGCAGGATTTCTCAACACCATATATCTGCCACCTAACTGCCACTGAATAAACAATGTGCTTGGGTGTCATTAAACAACCATTGATCCTTTCCTTTCCAAAATACTGCCTTACCTTGAGGTGTTCAAGTGTCTCTGTGACTCGCTGGTAGCCTTGTGAATTGAAAGCACATATGGCAGACAGGATCTCCAACACTTGTTTCTTTGGCAGTGTGTTACTGATGTCAAGAGCTGAAACACAAAAATAAAATATTTATAACGTAACAAAAACTAGACATGATATCATCTCCAATGCTTGTTTCTTTAGCATTGAATTAATCTAGGGTTTAAAAAATCAAATTCAAATCATAATGTATCAAATCATTTTTCTTTTTACTTGCTATTAAATTAATCCAGTAATTGTTTAGTCTCTTTTGTTTTTGTTTTTTTGGGGTTTTTTGGGGGGGTTTAACATAAGTGTATTATTTTGTAAAATAAAAAAAATATTTAAGTGGTGTGAGGGTTCTTCGTTGACTAATATACAATTATAGTATTTCAATTTTCTGTAAACAATCCTTGTTTTTATTCTCTTCATGTGAATAAGGGATTCGAATGGGAAAAACATATATATCATATATTTGTAAAACTTACTGTTTAACATCAAAAAGTTTTGCAAATGGGGTTGCTGTAACGTTTACTCATCCATGTTTTATTATATATGTACCACCTAATGGTGGCCCTGAGTTTAATAATATTACTCACTCTAATCCCACGAGGCCTCTTTCTTTATCATATCATTTTAATCTTGCTTTGCATTAAATATAACTTGTACATGTTTTATTATAATATATATTTTATATTTTGATTTGTGACTTTTTTTCTGCGACTTTTTTCTGTGACTATTTTTTCCTAGATTCTGTTTTTAAGGGGTTGCATTTGTTCTTACCTAATCCTAATTTCTTTGCACATTTTTCATTAGTTAAGAAGTACTCCAGACCCACTCTCGTGTTTAAAATAGTCCGTATACAGGATATGCAGTCTAACTGAAGAATAGCATCACAGAAACTTGTGAACAATTTCCCTGACATCTGATGCAACGATTCCAACAAACTCTCAAGACCATCCAGTGAAATAAACTCTTGTAACCACGTTTCATCACTTTGTTCCAGCTTTGTGCGTAGGGCATAGTACACCTGTACAGACGGACTGTGGGCCACCATGACACACTGTTGTGGGTTACACCCCTCTAAGTGCAGTTCTAACTGTTCTGAGGTTATAGTTTTGTCTTCCTCCATCAAGGCACGACGTAACATCTTGATGTCGTAAGAAGACTGGAGAGACAGATCTGTGAAGACAAATAAAGAAATCTGGGTAAAATATCCACCTGAAAACCACTCCTTTAAAAATAATTTAATTAACATTGTATTTACATTTTTAATTAACACATTAACTTCAAATTAGTGTTAAGGTTAGATTAGCTTCATAGTTTAAAAGAAAGCCATATCAAAATAACCTGTTGTTGAAATCACAGATCAAAGATACAGATGGAAATCTTTGCAAAATCTGTTTATGATATATTTATTATATATAGATCTGTATAACTGGAAAATCGGTTATGCCCAAAAAATTAGCATAACTTATTTTCATTGTCATAAGCAGTTTTAAAAAAATATGTAAACAACTTTATTTAGCCAATTTTACATGAACGGTAAATTGGTTAGTGAAATAAATTTGCATAACCAGTACATGAACAAAACAATTATTTGTGCAATTTTGCAGATAAATTTACAAAGATTTTCACCCGAATGCCCACATATATAATTCCCATTAAAAAAATGCCTGTGCAGGCACCGTGGAGTAAGGGACTCAGGGGGTGGGGGGCATGCACCCGCCTCTTTTTAGAGACAACTAATTAAAAAAATCACTGAAATAATTTTGATGAATAAAAATATTTTCAGGCTCACTGACAAAATATAGTGGCCGAAATCCAGAGAGATTTCAAATATGAGGGATTTCTATAGGAATGCTGATGCCCTTTGGTCACCTACTTCTCCGTCCCCCCACCCCACGCACCCACTTTCTAATGCACTCGATGGGCCATGCTGTGATGATTTACTGAAATATTTATCAGTTTTATCTGTGGCTTAGTGAAGATCTTGTTGAGCCCTCTGTGTAACCAGGGAGTCCTTATCATAAAAGCATATGGCAGTTTAAATTTTCACACCTTACGTTTACAAATGACCATAAACCTCACAAACAACATTCAAATGCAAGACTAAAATAAACGAGGTTTTCATGGTAAATATTTTCCTTCTCTGCCAGATGTTAACTGCAAATTAAAACATGTGGTTAACAATAATACACTTTTACCTGCACCTAATCACACAAACGTATGTGTCGGGTTTCTTCTTGTCAGGTGAAACCACCTGTTAAATAACTTTAGCTTAACAAGCTTGTAAGATGTTTTTTAAACAACAGCCATGCTTGTCGAACATTCAAATAACCCGCTGCAGTGCAACGTTACCTTGATCGATCTTAACTCGACCTATCCGATCGTCTGCTTTCCAACCAGCTAAGTTTATCTTCGTCTGTCGGGATATGACTCATAGGATAGTTCATGACATTTTCTACCTTTTGAAAATGGCGCCAGATACCTCACAATATTAAATAAGCACTTAATAGTTACAGTTTTAAACTGCAAAGCATATTTTGTGCTATGCAGTACAGCTTTATAGTTTTCTACACGTTTATAAATATCTTGGTTTTTGTTTTGTTTTCGTTTCACGACAGTGCGTAACCCGACGCGGCGTTTTGATTGACATGTGCCTTCTGACTTCTGTTTAGGTCAGAGATTAAAGTGTTTAGGTCAGGGGTCATTTAATTGCTAAACATACTGTGACTATTTGCGGTTTTGTTCTACTGACAGTGACAGTTATCAGTCAGGTGCAAATAAGAAGAACTCGTTGTGCTTTTAATTAATTTATTTCTCTTAACAACTAGATGTTAAAATATGCAAAACAAATGGATGGCGAAGGGTGATATGGGAGGGGGTCTTATACTGTGTTAGTTCACGCATCACTTGCTGGGTCAACCTGTTCTGTTTAAACAGTGTAACACCCCGGGGCGATATTGATCGTATAGCACGCTTTGTTATTTCCTAACATGTTAAACTGTAATTCACTCTAAGCACCTGTCAGCGGGGAAATGACACCTTTAATCTGCTGTTCATCTGTAGAAGGTTTTATCAGCATAATTAACCAGTTATAAGCGAAATTAAAGTAGCAATGTGTTTCTTTTTTATCATTTATTATTTTTCTTCGTTTTTTGAGGGATGGGGTGGAGAGGGTTTGTAAAGAATAATTTATATATATATATATTATTCATATTTGTATTTAAGAATTATATATTCACATGATCTTTTAAGCTTAGTTTTAAAATATTGAAGAAAAATATATTTTTCATTTTATTTGATATATTTTTAAAATAAACTTAGAATAATGAAGCCACATTAAGTAAATATTTTTTTTATTATTATAAATATGCTAATTTTTTCATCTTTCCAAGATATATTTGAAATAAATTATACTGATCTTGTCTAATGACATTAATCTACTCTGAGATGAAACTGTTCTGAGCTGTGATCTTGGAGATTCTAGGAGCGGGATGTAGCTCAAATGGTAGAGAGTCTGCCTGTGAAGCTGTCGGTCGTCTGATCGATCCTTCTCAGTGGACCCATTTGCTGTTTGGGCTATATTCTGTTCCAACCAGTGATCCACAACTGGTTCATCAAAGATCGTGGTATGTGCTGTCCAGTCTGTGGGACAGTGCATATGGGATTTTTAATCTTGATATTGGTTCCAACCCAGAGTGAATGCTCTGCAAAGGCTCAGTAGATAGGTGTAAACCACTTATAGTTAGACCTACCTGTGGTCCACATCTGGTTTATTAAAGCTGTGGTATGTTTTGTCCTGTCTGTGGAAAAGCGCATTTAAAAGATCCCTTGGAGCTAACCAGATAGAGTATTGGTTTTCCTCTAAAGACCATGAGTCACATAAATACCTTATCAGTCAGGCACCTTATTGCCACTGAATAAACAATGTGCTGGGGTGTCTTAAAACAAATCTTTCATCAGCATTGCTTATTCAGCAGCTATTAGGTCTCAGATATATGGTGTTTAGTGACTCATGGTCTTCAGAGGAAACCTGCTACAGCCACATAGGCTATTCCTGATTAGCAGCAAGGAGTCTCTTATAAAGTTTGTGCTTTCCCACAAATAGGATAGCATATACCACAGCCTTTAATAAACCAGTTATAGACCACTGGTCAGTGCAAATGGTATACAGTTATCAATTGAGCCTTGATGAACATTCACTCTGGGTTGGAGGCAATATCAAAATTAAAAACCTCGACTTAGATTTGATCCCAGTACCTACCACGCATGAGACCATCACATTGCATTTTCAACCAGTGTTTCAAAGGAGTGCAGACATGAAATATAAATATGTAAAACAAAGGGACGTAGCGGGGGGGTGAGGGGGGGCATGCTCTCCTGCATATATCATTGATTAATTAATAAGTAAAATAAATATTAATTTTATTGTTTAATGATGATGCAGATAAAATGCTTTGGCATAGCCACGATTTTATGTGGGTGTTGGTAGGGGAGATGGCATAATAATACCATTTTCATATTGTTTTTCTTTATCTTCTTCTTCTTAATACATGCTAAAACCATTCATGACAAAATTAACTAGGCTTATGTAAATTAAATTGTTGCATACACATTAAAAATGCATTCATATTCAAAATTCTCCCTACCCAACCCACCACCCCACCCCATCTCAGTAACCTTCAACACTATAAAGAAGATTTTACATTTTAACATTATACATTTTTGTACAAAGAACTTTTATTTTGTTATACATTGTTAGCATATTTTGTTATATATAATTATAGTTATGTTTTTTTACTTTGTATTCATAATTTTGTTTCACATTGTTTTCAAGTTTTAAGGTCTCACAGATTATATAATCAAAAGTTTTGGAATATAAGTTTTTTTTAAACAAGTGATTGGACAGATTTCATTTCCATATATCACCTGCCTTTGTGTACATGGTATATGACAAAATATGTATTTCTAAGATAAGGGTTTTCATTTTCTGTTCTATCCTGCAAATATCAATGTTTCTAACATGGTCAGTGGATAGATTTTTAAGTAAAAAACTACCAAAATGATATTTTTATTCCATTTCTACAAAGATAAACATTGAGATATCTGTAATTTGAAAGAAAAATTGAATTTTGGCCTTACAGGTAAAGTGGAGCTCTTTGTTATTATTATTACATGTATTATTATTATATATATATATTGTTAATGAAGTCACTGAAGCACATTGATTTATTAATCATCAGCTATTGAATGTTAAACATTTGGTTATTCTATCATATAGTCAAAGTGTGAGCTAGCCTTTGATGGGTTTTGAACCATTGTCTTCAGCTTGAGAGTCTGATGTTCTACCACTGGATTACTGAAACTCGCTGAACTGTACTTTCTGAAATTTGTTTTCTCATTGCACATCTTTATATAAAATCTCTTTTTTTTTTCTTATTTCATCTTCTCTACTAAGGGGTGAATATGCAATTGTACCAAATTACTTAAAATTTGATGTCCCATTGATTTGCCTTGTCTAAAATTAATTACTTAACAATTAAAGGAGTGAAAGATAAAGTTGTTATTTTCAGAATCAAAATCTATGGCCCTATTAACATTTTAAAAAAATTATGTCAATTTTATAACATTTGGAGAACCGACAATTTTATTCGACACCAACTTTCATGTTAGAAATTAATCTTTTTTTAATGACTTTTAACTGTAATAATTATATTTAGATTTTTTAAATTAAGCAAATTTTCTCTTAACAATAAAAATATTATTTTGTATTATATTGTATACTTTTTAAAATTTTATTTTATACTTTTGTTATTGCAATTAACTTTTCAAAATTTAATTACTTTTTACTGTAATAATTGTGTCTAGGTCTTTAAATTAAACAAATTTCCACTTACCAGCAAAAAGCATCTTGGCACTCGGACCGAATGGTTATCCAGTAAATAATGATCGGAGAGCTCCAGGTAGTTTGACACGAGTAACTTGTGTCGGTTTGTACACTTGTGTATAAGCTCTTAATGCAGGTTAGGATATATTTTGTAATTGGTAAAACCAAAAGACAATAGAACAGGTATTGGATACATTTAATTTACATGTACCTGAGTGCATTTAAATCAACAGGTGTGAATGCGTAATAATCAGACTAATAGGTATATAGGTGTTGTTTTATACATTTTACATGATCGCTAAAACCTAAAGATAATAGTACAGGTAGTGAACACTTTTAATATACATGTACCTGAGTGTATTAGGGTTCATTAATTCAACAGGTGTGAGTGTGTAATAATCAACCCAACAGATGAATAGGTGTTGTTTTTACCTGTTATGGCAAGGTGTGCATAACGAGAACAGAAGTTGGCTTAATGGAAGGGTTAAGTTTTGTAATTAGTGTGAACATATGTAACAAAGTCAGTTTATTTTGTCCATGTCAGGGGTCTATTTTAAGTGAAAGGTGACAATTAAAGTGGCATTATTAAAAACACTTGTGCTGGGTTGTTGTTAATTATCTATTAAAGTTTCGGGATATAGAAAAGCAGTATGATGTAATTTTTGTTTGGCATGTATTTGTTATTTTTTAATTAATGGTGATTTATAAGAGGATTATAGTTGAAAATATATTGTTTAGTTAATGATACATTTTGAATTATAATCCTGTTTAAATAGACACTAAATATGACCTTTAATTAGCATTAATCAATTTAAGTGGGGAATATTTTTATGTTGTTATACATCTTAGAAGGGTCTAAATACCTTGGTTGCTAGCATTCCATGGATTTTTTTTTCTTTCTCACCATTGCCAGCATTTTTGTTCTTCCAGACTTTCAAAATTCCACTGAAATGTGTTTGAACCTTTCTGGATATAAGCACATTAAAGTGGTATATTCATGCTGGCCAGAACAGGGTGGGGCAGGTGGACCAGTTGGCACCGGCCTATCATTTTGAAGGGACATGCTCCCCCTGGTATTTAGCACAAATTACAAAAATACTTAAAGTCTGAAATGGGGGCCTACATTTCCCATTTAGCCTGAGCTTAGTACCACCTTTGCACGGGTCTGCATTCATGTATACAATTTCATTGTCCAAGAAAGGAAAGGAACATTTGTTTGATTCCTTCCCCACCAGTTACGTATTTAACAAGCTTCTGTTGATGTTAATTTGTTTTATTTAATGATGCCTCTAGAGCACATGGATTTTTTAATCTTATCAGCTATTGGAGATTTATCATATGGTCATTCTCACATATTTATTTAGAGGAAATCTGCTGCCACCACATCAGCTACACTTTCCAAAAAGCAGCAAGGGATCTTTTATATGCTCCATCCCACAGACAGAACAGCACATACTACTGCCATTGATGAACCAGTTGTGGACCACTGGTTGGAACTGAAAATAGGTTAACTGCAGATGGGTCCACTGAAAAGGATCGATCTCTGTTGGTGTTAAACATGGTATTTAAGTACATGGTTTACTGAAGAAACTTGTCTCCATATTGGCTACTGTTTATGTTTCACAGCAAAGGGCCTTTTTATTTTCTTATTAACAAATACCATTGTGAAATTGGAATCACATAATGGGTCCATTGATAAGGATTGATCAATATTATCTCAGCCATATAGTCAGATAAGACAGTGTAATGTAATATTTCACAGCAGGTTTTTTTTTTTTTTGATGATGCATAATCGTTATTTACATAAATACGTAAAATGTTTTAATTGACTCAGCCAGTTTACAAAGACTGAGTATTTGTGAAACTGTGTAGCCATTGAAATTAAAGTACAATGATTTTCAGTTATATCACATTTAATGTGATGGATCATTGAGTTAATAACATTTACTGGATCAGTTTGCCTGAATTACATCTACCCATGAAGCCTTGTGTAGTACGCACTCTTAGTTGGAGCTGGTGTTGATATTAAAAACCCCATGCCTTGACTGAGATTTGATCCCAGTACCTACCAGTCATGAGTCCAACAGCTTAACCACTACTCCACCATGGCTAGTTGGTTGTCTAGACTTCTCTTCCTTTTTTCTTTCTTATCTCCACAGGCCCAGAGCCCTTGTCTAAAGACATTGGGCCTGAGGCGAGGGTGCCTGAACCAAAATGGATGTGGGCACCTCTCAAAAATACTTCAAGTCAAGGTTATCTAGATGCAAAATCAATGGCTAGTTCAGTTGTTTGTAAGAAAATTTCTGTTGATATTTGAGTTGGGTGTCCAATGTAATTCTTCAGAGGGTTTCCTATTAAGTTTCTATTGATTAACATTGCTCGCACATCTCAAATTGAATCTCTCTAATTGTCTTCCTGCATTACAATTCTAAATAGAGGATATTCAATTGGGTGAAACTGTCTGTATTTCCACCTGTTTTTCCATGGCTTCTTCCGCCTGTCCCTCATAGAACTATTTATAGAATCAACAAATTTATTTCTATTTTGTTATTCAAGTGTATCTTGGAACCAGAATTACATTGTGAAGGTTACTTGTTCTAAATGACCCTACAAAAGTAAAGTTTGTTTTATTTATTTATTTTATCTAGAGCACATTGATTTTTATCTTATCATCAGAAATCTATTAAGTGAAAACCATTCTCAGGAATTCACTCCACTGATTCCAACCAATAAATTTGCATTTGATTTTAAATGGTAAAAATGTTTTAAATGATGAAGATGATAAAGAAATATTTGTTAATGTACAAATATATACTTGTACTGGTATACATGATACAAAATGTTTTCCTTAATTTGTAAACAGTGTGTAGTAATTTTCTTATACACACTATCAAATTATGATACAGTGTGTTTTGTTTTGTTTAACAAACCTGCTGCCAAATTATGGAACATAGATAACAGATGTTTTCCTCTTTTTTTTTTTTTTTACTTATTAACTTTTTTTCTTTCATGAATATTAATTTTTGTTCATATTTTATTTTGCATAAATGTAACACTTCATTGTCGTCTATGATGTATGTTGGTAGTTATGGAGAAGGCTTAGTAAGTTGGGAAAACTGTGGCTAATCCATTTGTTTTTAAAAACAATAAAAAAAAATTCTATCAATTAAGTTAGAGCCTTTAACTCTAGAGCTGCACTTAGTAACATGAATATTGATGATGTAAACCACTGCAGTATTGTAGCAAATGTCATGGCCATATTCTTCACATTCTTCCTTTTTTTATTGAAGATCTGCCAGTGTGCTGTTTGGCTAAAACATTATAAAAAATAAAATCCTATTTTAGTCCATTTCTAATTAGTTTTCCACCAATCATATTAGAACCAATGATATTTGCAGGATAAAAAAGCATACTTGAACCGTATTTGGATATAAGCATAAAAACAAACATGATTGATTATTTGTTGCTTTGTGTGTGTGGAAGTACAGTAGGACATGTTTTAACAGACACCTCTAAAGATCTAAAGAGAGGGAAAAAGTAGCCCTTGTAATTCATGGCTATAATTGCCAAAAGTAAAGTTTGTTTTATTTAACGATGTCTCTTGAGCACATTGCTTTTTATCTTATCAACAGCTATTGGACATCAATCATATGACCACATAGGCTACCCTTTCTTTGAAGCAGCAAAGGGTCTTTTATATGCACCATCCCATAGACAAGACAACACACACCACAGTTGTGGACCACTGGTTGGAACATAAAATAGCCCAAACTGTAAATGGGTCCACTGAGAAGGATCGATCTGACGACCAACCATTCACAGGCCTACAGCTGTTGTAATTGCCAATGCAGCCATAAATTCTGCTGTATAATTCATTTGGGGCACCATTATACTGCCATCACAAAAATATAAAAATTAGATGCAGTATGCTGTTTGTCTTCAAACTACTTTTGCAATACCATAGCAAAACAGTTTAATGATGCCATTTATGTTCCATCCTGATTTGCCTGTATTACGGTAATGGATTTTATTTTACCTCAGTCTTTAGCATGGTTCCATTCCATGATAGCATGTATTGATCACAGGATAATTATGATTATTAGTTTTCTTCTTCTTTGCAATTAATGTCCACACACGCAACTCTACTGCCAGTGTTAAAACATATAAGATCCTTCACAAAATTTACTGGCCTGGGTGGTGTTCACATGTTTGGCTGTCACATTCATGGCTGGTAGGTACTGGGATCAAATCTTAGTCGAGGTATGGCATTTGTATTCTTGTTACTGACTTCAACTCAGAGGGTCAGTGGGTAGGAGTATGCCTTTTGCACTGACCAATGATCCACAACTGGTTTATCAAAGGTCATGGTATGTGCTCTCCTGTCTGGGAAAGAGCATATAAAAGATTCCTTGTTGCTAATTGGAGGGAATAGCCTATGTGGCAATAGCAGATTTCCTTTCAAAACCATAAGTCGAAAACACCATAATATATCTGACGGCCAACAGCTGCTGAACAAACAATGTGCTGGGGTGTTGTTAAACAATTTTTTCCTTTTCATGATTTATTACAGGATGCAGTTGATTAAATGATGGAGCAGATCAAGGTCATGATGAACATGATTGGCTACAACTCAGTCTGTGTAGGCTTTCTTGTCCTCACTGAAATAGCCATGGCCCATGGTAAGATAATCCTACTTAGTTTGAATGTTGAAACAAGGGGGAATAATTTAACTCATATAATGAATCTTTTCATTATTGTTAACTTTTTTATTACATAACCAATAAAAATTATTTAAAAGTGACTAATTATCTAGATATTAAATTTTATAGCCATAGCTGCAGTCTGTATAAAATTATAGAAAATTGGCTAATTTTAACCAAATTATATTAGAAAATTTATATTTTCATTTTAAATTTTTTTATATACATGTGCATGTATGTAATTAAATTGCATTAAAATAATTTTATTGAAAATTTGCTTGTTTTTTTTAAATGTGATAGGCATTTTATTTTTGTATATCTTATTGACATTAAAAACATTTAAAAGTGTCTAATTTTAGTCAAATTTTATTAACCAATTACATGTTCTACATTTTGTAGCCAGTCTTTATAAATGTTATTACATGGCTAATTTTGTTACTGGCAATACTATTTAGTAACACAGAAACAGTTTATTTTCTATTCATTTTCTTTGTATAGTCTAATTTTATTAACCAATTACTACATTCTGTAGCCAATGTGTATAAATGTTTTAAATGGCAAGTTTAACTGTGAGGAATAATACACAAGGTATGGAGAAACAATTAGTTTTTTCCTTCTCATTTTCTATGCATTGCCAATGATGATGTGGAAGTTGAGCTTTCTCTTGATTATTCATGTGCATATGAGTCATGAATTTCATGTTTTACTCACACAGGTAATAGGATAATTCATATTTTACAGGCGCCACCATCTGTTACCACGGAAAAACCCTGGCCATGACACGTGATCAATACTGGGTCTATATCAAGAAATAAGCCACTTCGTTCAGTATGGTATGACTGTTCTGTGATATAGCCATCTAGCTGCTGAGATGGCCTAAAATCAATAGTATGACTTGTGTTGTATAATCCTAAACTATTGTGCAGACAGGCATAGTGCTCTAGAACAATGGTGGAAAATACTAAGCTATTGTACTGTTCATTGTAAATTTATTTCCTTTTAATGTAATTTTAAAATACTGAATTACTGTTTATTATTTTTTATAAATTGTATAATTGTAGAAAATGTGTAATTAATGTGTTAAAGAAAGATTTTATTTAATTTCTTTTAGATTTTAAAAGTTTGATTGTATATTGAAAAGTGGTAGAAAATATAATTATTGTGTTACTAAAGAAATGTTATTAATTTTTTATATTTTATTTTAAAATTAATTTATGAGTATTACTGTCAGCTCCACAATGGAAACACATCATATATTTACATAAATTATATATATATATATATTTTGTTTTAATTTTTAATATATTTTTTAAAATATTGTTTTCTACATATTTATTTGTTATAAGTTTGAGTCAGTAGACCTTTTATTTTTTTGTGTCTTGGTTTATGGATGTGCTGATCCTAAAAGTGATGAAAGTAAAATAAAATAAATTCTTCTGGACATACGTTTTTACCTCTTTAAAACATGTTCCAAAGCTAATCCACACTTTAAAAAAGAAAGAAAATCCCTATCCGTATCGTCAAAATTAACAGCACCATTGTGTGCAATGAATGGATAATTACCATGGTTTTATTTCTTAGTTTGTATGGTGTCATATTGTAGATACATATCAATATCATTGATGTGTATACATATATAAAAAAAAGAAAAGTGAACTATTCATATTGACCCCCAATACTTTAATGGTTGTTAAATAAATAGATAAATAAATAATAAATGGATAATTTAATATTTTCCTCCATTTTGAACATATTAAAAACTTTTATTTTTATTTTGACCAACCAACCAATGTTTTAGAGAAAATGTCTGTAAACCAAGTAATAAAATTTAAAAAGGCCACAAAAACAAATCTAGAATTTTGGACAAAATCAATGTTTTTTAGGAAGACATGTTACTGCCACATGGTCTACTGTTTCCAATTAGCAGCAAGGAATCTTTTATGTACCACTTTCCACAAACAGCACATTCCATAGTCTTTATTACACCAGTCATGGACTGCTGGCTGTAATGAGAAATAAACCAGTGGGTCCTCTGAAGGGGATTAATCCTTGATGGACACTTTGCATCTGAGATATATCTCACTTACTTATTGCATTATAAAAGTTAAGTCCATTAGTCCTTAATCAGGATGCCTTCTTCAGCCAGTCATCTACCATCAGTGTAAGAAAAACTATGTCAGAGTGCTTATTAAAGATCTCTTCCTACTAATCAAAAAGTAGCTTATATGTAGTAGCAGGTTTCTTCAAAAGACCATGAGTTATACATACCATGAATTTAGACATGATAGCTACTGATTAATCAATGTCATTAAAAACAATCCTTTTATAACTTTAGAGGTGTCTATTAAATCAGCTTCTTCTGTATTTCCTAACAAATGATCAAGGCTCATTTTATTTGTCCTAGCTAGTTGGCTCATAACTGTAAATGTTATGACTATCATCAATATGTTATTGACATTTTCAATAACCTGTTGGATTCCTTGATCTTCATAGCCAGCTTGGAAACTTGTGCACAACTCTTATTTACATACACACATATTGATTAGAGCACAGTTCACCAACTAAGAGTCCCGAAGGAGTCCAGCACTTGCTGTAATGTGAAACAATTAGTAATACATTATTAACATATCCAATTGAGTAGAATCTGTTTGCCATTCACTGAGGTGGATTGATATTTCCCCAGTATAGATGTCCCAGCTGACTCACTGTTACATGCGGACACCACTGGTGTGTGAGTTCAGATGTCTGCTGTCCTACGATTTCTAGAAGTATAGTCTGCTAGCTGTCTATAGATTTTTTAGAAATGTCTGCCAGTTTTATTTAGATTGCTGGAAGTGTCATCAGCTGATTTTCCATGGATTTCTAGAAGTGTCGTCTGCTTATTTTTCACAAGTTTCTACAAGTGTCATCCGTCTGTTGTCCATGGATTTCTAGAAGTCTTTTCTGCCAGTTTTCCATAGATTTCCAGAAGTGTGGTCTGCTTACCTTAAGTGCCTGCTCTTGGTCATGAAATGAGGTAGGCTTAAGTTTGTGTATTTAATAACATTGTATTGTAATAGATATTGTTATAATATAAAGGTGCAGGTTTGAAATTATATCCCTTGGAAAGTGTGAATATAATTATTTTTGCTGTATCAGTTAAAATGAACTATATATATTAGTTTGTGCTAGAGATAACAGAAAATATAGCTGTCATACTATTTAGTATGCACAGTTATAAATGTAAATTTTATAGTTTTTATTATTTAATTTGGCTACATTGAGTCTGTTTTATATAGCAATGTTAATTTTCATCAAAAATTTAAAAAAACAAGTGTTGAACAAAATTATTGACAGAATTAATTCTGTAAGTGTTAAATCTTCCAAACTGACAAATCTGTACCAATGTCCTTCACTGGCACTTATTACCAAGTCTGGGAATGGGAGCAAAGCTAATGTGCATCCCTAGGAAATATTTCCACCTGAACCCCTCGTACTTAAGTCTATCATTCAAGCAACAGGTTTTGGATGTGGCTGCTATTTAAAAGAATGAAGCTAAGCTACCTTTAGCCAAATTTGAAGATAAGAATCAATTAATTAAAAAACACCCCAGTAAATACAATGTTAAATAAGTTATTTTTAAAAGAAGGAAGGGGGTTCAGGTGGATATTTCTTACAAATCTTTTTTCTTTTTATTTTTTTCACACACACTATTTTTTTCTCTCATACATCAAGCTCTATGTTCCGTTGCTTCCTTTTTGTAAATTTCTTGAAGTCTTATTTCCATTGTTCTTGTGTTAGATTATGAAATGAGGTAGGCTTCATGTTGCTGAATACTGTATTGTAATGGATGTAACATATTGTATATACAGACACATGTGTTGTCAATAGTTTTCTGTTCTGATATTTGTACACACTGTATGCTATGGGAGGAGATAAGGCCATCTTATGGACTTAAATTAATAATTAAAATGTTAATTGAAATCTGGAAAAAAAAGAAATATATGGTTATGAGTACTTAAGGGAGAAAAAGGAAAAGAATGTTTGTTTAACGACACCCCAGCACATTGTTTATTCAGTGGCTATTATGTATCAAACATCGTTTTAGTGACTTTTTTCAATTAGCAGCAAAGGAGTTTTTTTATATGCTCTTTCCAACAGATAGGATAGCACATACCACAACCTTTGATAAATCAGTTGTGGAGCACTGGTTGGTACAAGTGGCATACACCTACCCACGGAGCCTTGTGGAGCACTCACTCTGGGTTGGAGCTGGTATTAAGATTAAAAATTGCATGCCTCAAATGAGATTTGATCTCAGTACCTACCAGGCATAAGTCTGACAGCTGTACCACTGCACCATCAGAGGCTGTTAGGGAGAGAAGTAATCTTGATAATTAGTACCATGTATGAATAAAAAAATGTTTGTAGTAAATTCATTAACTTCAAAAATTGTTATTTTTGGCATCTTTGATATCATCTTTGGGATGAGAAAAATCAGCATATGGACATTACCTATAACTGGCAATTATGAAATGCAGTTATATTTTAATACATTTTTTGTTTTCTTTTGAAACATAATTAAATGATTTTATTAAATCAAAATGTTGTTTGAATTAATTTGTAATACTATATTCAGTATAGTAGATGTGAAATTGGTTATTTTTTACTTGATCTTTTCTATACTATAAAGTATTTACATTAATTTTAGAAAACCTGTTATTATAAAATATTATTACGCTGTTTGGAATACATGATTTGCATTGTGTGTAGTTTTCATCTCCACTGGATGAAATATACACCACTTTTACATTTCGTGTCCTGCCATCAAATAGAAATTGATTAGATTAATAGTGCAGATCATTGCTAATTACAAACGTCTTTTGTTAATTTTCCCTGAGGAGAAGACCCCATAGCTAAAGGTCAGTGACAGACTGATAGATCATAATTATCGTGTTACTAGATAATTAGTTTGTGGTTGCAGTATAAGAGAAGATACAGGAAAGACACAAATACACTACTGGTCAAGGAAATTGATTCACAAGTAATCTCTTATAATATGATTACCATTCTGTCCACTGGTCCAGGCCAGATGGGAAATGTAGGCCCCCCCCCATTTTAAACTGCTTATTAAGTATTTTTACTAAATACCAAGGGCAGAAGGCCCTCTCAAAAACGTGGGCCCATACCAACTCTCCCACCTGACACCCCTCTGTCCTCGCCTGCAGTCACCCATATAGCTCTCATTGTTGTCTTTAATTGCAGGTTGCTTGTGTGTACAGGTTAAAATACATTCATGTATATTTGTGAAGGACCATATTTGAAATGTCGTTTTATAGAGCAGGGATTAAAATAAGCTATATGTTATTAATATCTGGCATAGTATGATTTTACATAAATATCACTGACTCTAATGTAATTGGTGGGTAAATTTAAGTAAAAATGGACTGAAATGGAATTTTAATTTTATTCATTTTCTACAAGAATGCAAGTAGTTCGATCTGTAATTCAAAAACATTTGAAATTTTGTCCTTAATTTTCATTGCAAAGGGACATTTCTTCAATACCTTTACAGACAGGCATGGCTGCCGGAACTGGGGTGGCAGGGGCTGCCGCCACCACAACAATAATTGGTACAGAAATCATTAAAATCCTTTTTTCCAGTATCTACATTTCAAAATGTTCCCAAGGGAGCATCTTTCTGGACCCCCTAGCCCACAACATTGCTAGTCTGCCGCCCCAATGTCACAATTGTTCAGGTGCCCCTGATATGTGCTTCTTTTATAGAATGATCTTTATATCCAGGCTGACTAAATTTTTATCTTCACTGAATGCACAGATTATATACATATTGATCATTCCATATGAGTGGCACTAAATGCTTCAAAATTATTTTATCTCTTTCATGATCATTATTTTCTCTCTTGTTTTCCCTTCGAAATGTTTCCCATGATTTACTTCAGCTTCCGCATGACTGAAATCCATAATTCTGAGTCAACAATAATACTGTGGTAACAATAGATTTTCAGTTTTAGCTCCATAGTAACAGACATTTTAAATTATTAGGCCCATTGTTTAATTTATTTATGGATTTGTTTTATCTTGGCTTGAACCTAAATTGGATATAATCATGAAAATAAGTACAACCAAAAATAATTATTTTCAGGCCTGATATATATGTTCTCAAAAGTGTTAAATAATTAAAATAATATATGAATAGATTTTTATTACAAGATCAACCATAATATATATATCTTTAATAAGAAATTATTTGCAGTTTGGGCTATTTACCATTCCAACCAGTGTTCCACAATTGGTTCATCAAAGGCCATAGTATGTACTGTCCTGTCTGTGGGACGGTGCATATAAAAGACCCCTAGCTGCTTATCGAAAAGAGTAGCCTATGTAACAGCAGTGGGTTTTCTCTAAATAAATATGTTAGAATGACCAGATGAATGACATCCAATAGCCGATGATAAGATAAAAATCAATGTGCTCTAGAGGCATCGTTAAATAAAACAAACTTTTCTTTCAGTTAATTCTCAAAGGGAGTAAATAATATTGTGGAAAATTGTTTGTCAATCAAGTTTGTTTCTTTATGAAATATGCATGGCTGGAGAGTGATCTTTGTGTAGGATGAGAAAGAACTGTATTGATTGGTTAGTTCAGGTCTGACTCATATTTTCAGGTGCACAAACATGGTGGTACGCATCATGAATTTAACATACAATCAATTCTCGTAATACTAAATGCAACAAATTTTGTAATTATGTTACGTCACAATGCGTTTTTTAAATCAGTAATGATTTGTACAGAGATTACAGTCAATTCTTGTAACAATGAATGCATCAAGCTTTGTGATTATTTTACCATAACAGTTTTTATTTTTTATTATTAATTTTTGTTGCTTCTCTGGAACTATTTAAAGTGGTTATGTGCAACTGGCGTTTATGTACAGGTTGAACCTTGAAGGGATTAAGTACTATTTGTACTATGAAAGGATAAAGTGGGTTTATATACATGCAGCTGTTAGACCAGTTTACATAGGATACTATTATATCAAATATTAAATAGAAAAATTTCATATGTTCAACCACACTCCCACCCAGCTTTTAATCCTCTGGAGCTACCCATACAAGATGTTTGTTTTTATTCTTGGGGTCATTAAACCCAAATCAGCTCTAGCTATAAATTTAGCATCAATAATCTCTGGCTAACTCCCGTTGACACTAATAATATTAATCATGTAATGTATCATTGTTCATTGTGTGTGAAGATATTACATATCTTACACATTTTAAAGACACAGTCATGGTGTAATATGGTTTTACAACTATAAACTTGGTGTGTGTGTGTGTGTGTGATTTAGCTCAATCAATAGATTGTTTGCCTACAGTGCTTTGGTTGTAGGATCAAACCCCATAGGTGCACTCATTCTCTGATTTATATGATTCCTATCTTAACCAGTGCCAAACAACTAGTATAGCAAACACTGTGGTATGTGGTGTCCTGTCTGTAGGAAAGTGCAGATTATGTAAAAGATCCCTTGCAGTTAATGAAAAAATGTAGATATTTCCTCTGATGACAGTCTGTCACAATTATTAAATGTTTGACATCCAACAACCAATGATTAATGTGCTTTAGTGGTGTCAGTATATAAAAACACATTTTTTTCTTTTAGTGTGATAATAAATTATTAAAAAAAAAATTGTGTTATAAAAAAATATGGGTAAACAATGGTTGTATACTAATTGTCTTGTCAAAAAAACAAAGCAAACTTTGTCTTGTGTAGTTCTGTTTATTTATTTACAAAAACTTGCAAGGACAAATGCTTAAAAACTATGCCCAGTGCCTTTAAGAATTTTGGCTACTGTGATATATTGTTCTTTGGTTACAATGGGAACAAAAGCCATGTGATCAATAACTTCAAAAATAACATTGCTGACATTTATATCAGCAATAGGGTTTATTTTAATGAAATAAAATCTCATTGCAGTCACACACTGCCACCTGGTGGAGTAAATTATGAATAAACACCAAGAGACAGATTGTAAATGCTTATCTATTTGGAAATATTCCAGATATTGGAGTTGATTTGGCAGAAACAAGGATTAAAATATTAGATAGCAGGTTTAGTACATGGTTTGATGTCTTCATGGTTGTACGGATATACACACACGTCTTATAAACTTTCAACGCTGTGCTTATTAAAGGAATATTTCACAATGGTTTGGTAAGTTTATGTATATGTGTGTAATTATTTTCATTACGTTGAGATTGGGTCATATTTTTATTGCCTGTTTTATTAAATTGGTTGTAATGGATTTTGAACAGATTGGCTTTTTAAAAAAGATTTTGTTAAAACTAACGTATGTTTTTTTTATAAAAAGATTTTGTTGAAATTATTTGTTTTTAATATGAATAAATTATTTTTCTTCTTTATTGACACATCATCCTATTTATAGGTGGGATCAGGCAGGTTTGAGGTTGTACGCTGGAAAATAGTTAATATCTGGTTTATAGCATGACATATCATTTTTTTGTTTTTAAAGACTAAAAGGCATAGTACATAGTTTTCCATATTGTAAATCAGCTCTTTACAATGATTTATAATAAACGTTTTTGGTTAAACTTGGCTTGGCCCCCAAATGCCTATTATTTATTTTTATATTGAAGGGGCAGGTGGCATTAAACTACTATTTATTCATTCATCATTTACAAAAAATCATGTTTTGAGTCATTGGCATGCACCCATGAAACTGGTGACATTGAACTGATGTTGTCATATACCTCCGCATTGACCATAGCAGTGAACCATTCAGTATTGCAACTATACCAGAATCTGCATTTGTTGTGTAGTACCTATAAAGATGGACTTGAGGCTGCTAGTTACTGGGATCAAATCTTGGTGGAGATAGGATTTTTAATCTCGGTTGTGACACCCACCAGAGTGAGTGCTCCACAAGGCTCAGTGGGTAGGTATACCTCATTTGTACCAATTAGTGATCTGTAACTGATTTATGGGAGGCCATTGTTTGTGCTATCCTGTCTATGGCCATGGTTTTGCTATCCTGTCTATGGCCATGGTTTTCCTATCCTGTCTATGGCCATGGTTTTCCTATCCTGTCTGTATGCATATAAAAGATCCTTGCTGCTTGTCAGTAAAAGTAGCCACATTGTTTGATGACAGAAGGTTTCATTTCTCCCAACATTAACATCTGTCCTGGACAGTCATCAGAAACTGCTGAGTTGGATACCCAGGACAGCATGCTTGAACATTAATTTGATATATGCACGAAAAAGCATTTAACCAACTAGCACTGGTATTAAAAAGTCCATGCCCCAGGAAAGATTTGAACCTAAATCCTACTAACCTTTGACTTGGTGACCTTACCACTGTGTCATCAATGTCACTACACTGTGTTCTATTTAGTAGTCTGTATTTATCATTAATCAATGTCTAGACAATACTTTGATGGCAATAACAACTTGTTAACAGGTTTCTACTTGTACATGGATACAAGCTGATTTTCATTCAAGAAATAGTATACTTTGTCTAGTATCACAGAATGTGTTATGTGATTAGTGTTGCCATGGAAAGGTTATCCATGTGGAGAGAACCCAATTATGGTAATTGTCATCTGTTATAGGTGTTATTTATTTTCATTCGTAGTCATATTCAGTAACATGTATATGTGCAGATATGTACAGCTATACCATAATTAACTATATGTCAGGTTAAAATAATAAAAAAATTAAAAAAATTGCAGGATGTAGCTCATAGGTAGAGCATCTGTGTGAGGTGCAGTTGGTTGTTGGAACAATCCCCTTGGCACATTGCCCTATTTCTCATTCTATCTGGTAGTCCATTACTGGTACAACAACTGATATGGTATGCACTGTCCTGTTGTGGAAAGGTGTGTATAAAAGACTCCTTGCTCCAAATTAAAAAGAGTAACCTACATGTATGTGTCAGTAGCAGTTTTCTTCTGTGAATTATGAGTCACAAATACCATAAATATGATGTGTCATTAAACAAATGACACTTTTTAGTAATTTTGATTCCAAGAAATTGATTCTGTATATCATATGGCATGTGTTACTGCTGGGGTAGATAGATGAAATGTGGGTTGGGGGTTAGAATATACCTCATTAACATATTTTATGTTTAGTGAACATTCTAGCTAAAATATATTATTTTTAAGTGTGATTATATTTTGATAGGTAGACTGTGTTATCAGATAAATCCTGCTGAGAATTTTAACTGCTGACTTAGTCTGTCGTTCATACTGCCCCGGTGTCAGAGTCGTTAAGCTGTTGGACTCATGGCTAGCAGGTACTGAGATCAAAACTCAGTTGAGCCATGGGGTTATTAATCTTGATAGTGTTCAACAAGGCTCAGTGGGTAGGTGTACACTAATTACACCAACCAGTGGTTCAGAGCTGGTTTATCAAAGGCCATGATATGTGCTATCTGTCTGTGGGATATTACATATAAAAGACACAATCTAGGTATTTTGGGAAGAGGAGGAGTAATTATTAGATTTTATTGATTTTAATAATTATTGGTTTTTTTTCCATAAGTGACAAGAGATTTTTATACACACTGGTGGTAGTTGTATTTATTTTCATGCTTATATCCAATTAAGGTTCAAGCACGCTGTCCTGGGTACACAACTCAGCTTCCTGTGCTGTCTGTGCAGGACAAAGGTTAGTGTTAGTAGGAGACACGAAACCCACTGCTTTACTATAAACAGCAAGGGATCTTTTATATGCACTATCCCACAGACAGAAAAGCACATACTGCGGCCTTTGTTAAACCAGTTGTGGACCACTGGTCAGTGTAAGTGGTATACACCTACCCACTGAGCCTTGTGGTGTATTCACTCTGGGCTGGAGCCGATACTGAGATTAAAAAATCCTATGCCTCGACTGAGATTTGATCTCAGTACCTACCAGCCTCGAGTCCAATAGCTTAACCACTGTGCCACGGAGGCCGGTTACCGGCTCAGGAGCAGAAACAGGTTTTAAGGAAGGGGAGGATTAATTGGCGAATGGTTTTTGGTTTTCCCATTTTTAAGGCAGTATAATTTAAAAGTTTAAATTAGGTGGGGAACCACGGGGCTCCTAAAGTTGTACGTACATACAGGGCCGGATTTACACCTTAGGGGGCCGCGGAGCACCTCAGGTTCCGCGGTCACTCAATATAGAAATTAAACTACATGACATAAAAAAAAAAAAAAAAATTTTTTTTAATTAATAGAACTAATTTTATAATTATTACATTTTTTAAAATAAAGGAAGTCCTTAGTCTGGGTGGCCCCTCTGGCAGGGGGCCCGAGTCAATTGCCCCCTTATAAATCCGGCCCTGACGAAACGTAATGCCTGGGTAGAAACACGAAAATGTTTTGGTGGACAAAAAGTACAGATTATGTCATATATTAAATTCATGTTCAAGCTTTCCATTGGATGAGGTACATAGGGAGAATATAGGGTTAGCTTTATTGATTTTTTAATGAAAGGAACTTATTTGTACAAAAATAAACGAATGAAAAGTAAGTAAGTGTTAGAAATGTTTGTTTTCATTGGCGTAGCTTGGGTGTTTTTTCTAATGAGGCAATGCTAGTTATTTCTCATATTTTAATCAACTTTTATAATTTTAATCACATTAAAAAAAATTCTGCAAAAGATATCTAGTGAGACAGTTGCCTCATTGCCTCATTGGAAGCTACGCCACTGGTTTTTGTTTAGGGATAACTAACTACACTGCGTTTCGTTTTTAACTATTGTTCTGAATTTACCACAAAATCTGTTGATTTTAGGACTCGACTTCGTATCGTCTTAAAATCAAAATTGTGTGGTACAATCATAAAATTAAAAACGAAAGAGTGTAGTTATCCCCTAATTGGTCAGTTCCCTTTGATTACTACAACATTGTAGTGGTGCCACCTGACACTGTCATGATGCCTGCAATAATCCATTAATGCAACCAACATTACAATACTAATAATTATTAGTCTTAAATAACGCCATAACATTGCGTTGATGCCACTGACGCAACCAAAACGAAAAGGTCACTAACATTACATTCATTAAAAGAACATTTCAGGGACTACCAATATCGAGTCATGCCACCAACAATGCAGTGATGCCACCAAATTTGAAATGATGCCACTAATAATGTGGTGAATCCACTAACTCTGTAAATCAAGGCTTTTAAAAACGTTTTTTTATAAATACAGTCATCTGAACTGCCGATTTGAAGTTCTCACTCAGAGTTTAGAAAAAAGTAAAGTTTTGTTTTATTTAACGACGTCTCTGGAGCACATTGATTTTTATCTTATCATCTGCTATTGGACGTCATACATATGGTCATTCTGACATATTTATTTAGAGGAAGACCGCTATCGTCACATATCTTTCCGATAAGCAGCAAGGGGTGTTTTATATGCACCGTCCCACAGACAGGACAACACATACCAAGGCCTTTGATGAACTAGTTCTGGACCACTGGTTGGAACGGAAAATAAATCAAATTTTATCATTAAGATTTTTGTCTGTTTGATAACTTAAAAGTGGTGTCTCCATTTAAACTGTGTTAATTTAATGATTACGAGCGGTTTTTTCTGGGTTTTTTTCATCAATTATTTGACTTCAGGGAACACCTTGCATCATCAGTAGCGGATCCAGTGGAGTCCAGGGGAGGGGGTCTGGACCTCCTTTTATAGTTTTTAATTATTTTAGTTTTACCCTTTTCCGAGTGGAAGGAAGTGAAAATTAACCCTTTTTCCCCCAGGTCCTATTCATTCATCACATTTGGACACCCCCTTTCAGAAATCCACATTTGGAAACCCCCGTTTCAGAATTCCTGCTTCCGCGCCTGATCATTGATGTTTTTTTCATGAAATGTTTCCCGCTGATTTGTGTTCTCACTGTCATGAAGACGGTCACGAAGGGATGAAGTTGTCTTGTGTGGTTCCTATATTGGCCCCATTTATTTAACACATAATTATTTATTTTGAAGAAGGACCCTCCGCCTCAGTGTAGATTGAGGGTGTGTCATATGTTGGTGGAGTGTCCTCACCTACAGTCCGTTAGAGACAGTATTTGGTAATGAAAGTGGTGGAATCATTTTGATTCATTATTCATTGTTTTAAAAGCAAAACATTTTTATAATAAATTTATTTTTCATCCATGGCTATATTCAATTTGTTTTTTACAATAGTAATATTTATTAATATTATTATTATTATTATTATTTTATATATCTATCTATCTATCTATCTATCTATCTATCTATCTATCTATCTATCTATCTATCTATCTATATAT